>JAYRBW010113325.1:0-17859 GCA_036023295.1 Invenusta paracnida
ATGTATGTAAGTGATTGTGTCGCTATTGTTTTATAGTAATAAAATATAAAATATAAAAGGGACTATTAACACTGTGGAATTGGAAAGTTTATTACAATCTAATTATAGTTCAATTTTATTTTAGAGTATTAGTTTGTTAAATTAAGAAATATAAATTATTGTAAATATAGGCAATTCTCAATTAATGGTATAGTGCATTAATTCAGGCAGTAACTTATTCCTTGATGTCCCACTGTTTAAACTCACCAGATCAGAGTAATATTGCCAGTTGGTATATTGAACTACCAACATGAACGTTATTGCTTGCAGTCCTATTCCAATTGCAAGACCAATCCACATGCCTGAAAATAAAAAATATATATATTTTTTTAAATTAACATGAATAGTTTTACATTATGTACAACTATTCTATATAAACTTACAATTTTGTTGAACGAATTTATAAAAAGCTAGATATTACTAAAATGCGATAATAAATTGTAAATAAAATATATATTTTTTAAATAAGCTTTTAAAGAATAAAGCGTCTCTAATTATGTGAAGAAGACACATTTGTAAATTCTTTAAAGCTTAACTGATCAATAGCTATATCATGAACTTATTATAGTTATATATTCCAACGCATGTCTGATATAGTTTATATTTGTAGGATATAATCACAAAGAGTAATACTTCTATTAATTTAATAAAACATATCTGACATTAGCTAGTCTTGCCAAAAGAGAGAGATTTTTAAATTTGCTATTTCCGATCATAATTTTGAAAAATATATACATAATTCAATTTTTTGTCAAAATGTACACTATTTTTCAAAACTACATATTATGTTGAGTTGTCAAATTTACTGAAACAATAAAGAGATATAACTTACAAAAATATTTAAACATGAAATTACATATTACTCGTTGAACATGTATTTCTATTGTCATTATTTCGATGTAAATGTATGCTCCTCAAATTAAATATATTTTTCCCCTTGTACTTGTTAATGTACTTAACCTTTATATCTAATTTTTACGTTCCAAAAAGGTAGCATGAACCTCGAAACAAAACAAGAATTTAGCATTTTTATGATTAAATTATTGATTTTATCTCAGTTTTTTAGATTAACGTGTACTTATTTGAGGTCGTAGCTAAAAGCAGGTTAGCATATTATATAAGTAAATTAGTAGATCTTCTTACCCAGGAGTCTAAGATTGGTTAGAAAGGTGAGGCTAATGCCAATCGGCAAGCCTATGAAGTAACTAACGAAGAGAAGTATTGCTCCAAGCAAGTGGCGACCGCAACCGCGAATGGCTCCTGATGCCACATGCTAAGTGTTGACGAGACATAAATACCAAAGTGACACTAATAGCTCAAAAACATTTGCAAATATAAATATACTATATACTAAAATTTTATTCTTAATTAACGATAGAAACAATATATGTAAGTGAAAATCCTTTAATATTAAAAATATTTATTTAGAAGTCGTAAGATCAATAACATAATGTCCATATATAGATATAGTTAACTGTCAGTTAAACAAAGATTGAACCTTCTTTGGTAGCAAAGTGCTGCGTTCGATAAGGACATGAGTTGCCAATTTTTTTATTTAACCTTCTGCAACAGTATGTTTTTATTTTCAATAAATTTTGATAACTATTTTTACTAAATTAAGATGCTTAGATGAATCTATTAATAACAATGGAAAGTACCAGTTCGGTGATGAATTAAATCATTTAAAAGGGATCAAAAACTGAGATAGTTGTATATAGGTCAACGTTTAAAGCTCATTAATGTACACAATATATAGATTAATTTGCTAAGACGATATAATAATAATAATAAATAGTCAAACAAATGAGTGGTGCAGTTATTTACATATAAACCATCACAATACTGGAAAAAGGCAAGAATTGGCATTATTCTTACTACTTCTGCAATAACCTCTCTGAAATAGGAAGCAAGTATGAATATAATAAGTATATGATGTATGTTTAAGCAAATTATCTGCTTGTTTTCTGATGAAAATTATCAATTAATGTGTGCTTAGTTTTTTTTGAGAGATAACAAATAAAAGTTACTTTATTATACTATTTATTTAACATGTTTATTACTTCTAAACAAAATTTTACTATTTATTATATCTGTATATTTATGTTGGTATACGTAAATGCATTATATAAAACAGTAATAATAGTATATAGTAATTACTTTTAATATTTTAGTATGTATAATAAAATTGATAACTCCATATACTCCTAATATAATTGTTTTGTTTTGCCTTCGATGTTAGTCTGTAAGCAGTTAAAGTTTATAATAAACACACATGTGTTACTTACGCTTTGTTGGTGAAGGCCATCGGAATATAGGGGCTTAATATCAGTAGAGCAAAGGCGACAACTGTTGCAGTGAACACTAAAATAAAAAGTGGAATAAAAAATATTTTTTGAAATAATTTCATTATGTAGTGTTTAATGTGTTTAACTTTATCCATGACGGGAGAGCCTTAAATGTACAACTTTTGCATTTTTATTGAAACTATAAAGGAAAAAATGACGGAACAGAAACTTCCCTGGCTTTTTTTAAAATAACGTTTACAACTAGCGCTATATTTACTATTGATCACCCAAAAGGGGTGGTCACACGACCCTTAAATATGCACCACTGTTTGTCAAATAGAAGTAAACGATGTTTAAAAAACAATTTATAAACAAAAACTTCATATCTTTTATGAAATAGATAACATTATGGTTTATGTACTATTTTTTTATACAAAAGTACATTAAAAGTGAGTTTTTTGTTATAAAAATACGATTTTGTCACAATTATATTAAAAAAAAAACATGTTGCCAATATTTTCATTAAAAACATAATTTTGAAAATATTTTCAATAGCATATGTTACAAACAAATTTAATTTAATTACAAAGTTTCAAAATTCTAATCTATAAGGCAGTTTAAAAATTATAGTAGCCGAATAAATAAATATAAATGCTAAAAACATTTAAATATGCTACATAAATTCTTTCTGAAATTATCCAGAATAATCATTAATAAAGTTTTGCAGTTAATTTTACAGTTTGCAGTTTGATTATAATAGTTTAAATAGAAGTTCTACAAGCTAATATTCTTGAGTTATGGAGTCTTCCTTTCAGATATAATGTTTATCATTTTCTAAACGAACTTCTTTTTATGAAATGACAAAATAATTTGAAAATATGTTTACATTAATATTTTGGCATTTGCTATTTGTTAATTATTTTTGACAGTTCTCACCAATAATCACAATTCCCACGCGGAAACTGGTAACAGCTCCTTCCGGACAATTTGCTCCCAACTGTTGACCGACTCTAATATTGACAGCTATCGATATCCCCATTGGTACCTAAATTCGAGACAAGATATAGGTATATAATACAGGGGTCGTACATAATTCTTACTAAGGTCCTTTAAAGACCGGCACAACTTTTAAGAACCACATTGTTATAAAAATCTGAGAAGTTTATCCAAATTTAATATATGTCAATGTAGCAATGTAACCATTGAAAAACTAAAACTAAAATTAACATAAAATTAATAAATTCAATGGTTTTAAAAATTTTTTAGATTGTTCTTTAATTGAAGATTTAAAAATTATCTTAAGAAGGACTTTAAAAAATTGAATAATAGAAACATATCGATAGCTATTTACAATTTTAATTTATATATTTATAGATTATGGAACATTTTCAACATCTAGTTATCTGAATTATTAAATTTCAAACATAATTTGTATATAAAAAAGCCCTAGTATACAATTAGGTAATTTAATCAATTAGATGTCTTACCATGAAACATAACGTATCAACTTGGTCTATAATACCTTGAGCACCCTGCTCTACAATACCAAGAATTCCTGAAAAAACATAAAATCAACATTTATGATATAGAAAGCGGCCATACTTTGTCAGAAGGTGAAATGTGCATTAATCGAATTATGATATTAAAATAAAGTAAATTGAAATTATAGTATAAATCAAAGAATCATGAATAAATAATTTACTAATGTATCTAATGATAATCTAAATAATAAATTACTTCATGCATACATATTAGGTAGAGTTTACATCTCATTATTAATATTATAAACAATTGTTTGAATATCGCCGTCAGCTTTGAAGAATCGATGATTGTTTATTTTATGAATTGTATTTAATTATATGTTTTTCTAAATTAAAATATTTCTTAGGATTTTATTGTGAACATATAATTAGCTCAAGAAAATGCAAACTTTTAGCTTTTCTTATTACTAGTTTTGAAATAACATTACAGATATTAATTTAAATCTGACTGTTTTTTCTTTCTTTTATCCTTATATCACTTTGTTAATTAATAAAAATTATTATTATTAATACGTTTTAAATTCATATAGGTAGATAATTGTTGTATTGTTTAGGATTTTCTTTTTCGAATTTACAAAATTTAAGTTTTATTATATATATATGTATTTAAGAAATCAAATAGTTAATATTTTATTTATTTATAGTTTATTTATAGAAATAAAATAAGACTTCAATTTACCTGCAATAATATTAGAAATTTCAAAGAACAAAACTTCCACACCAAGTAGCATGATTCCGGAGATTCCAAGTTTTAAGACGGGAGCCCAGTCCTTGAGGGCTTCAACAAATTGGAACCCTTCAGGATGAAAGTAATACGAAGACAAAGATATAGCTATTACAGCAAATGTAAGACTCACCAGTTATTAAACGATATTTAAAAAAATAAATAAACGCAGTTTTCAATTTAACGTTTTTAACTTTATAATGATAATGATAATAACATGTATATTGAAGATCCAGACGGTATAATGGGAATTGGTACAGCGTACAGGTTATAGTGAAGTATAACTACAATAAAAGGACGATTATGCAGTATCTTTTCAATGTCTAATTGTCTATTGTGGTGTCTCAACAGTATGGACAAGTAATTATTGGGGTCAATTTTTGCAATATATTTTTACAAAATATTGTTTATATTAGGAAACATTATCCAGAATATCAAGCATTATAAGCTTAAGCAAAATTAAATTTGTGAAAACTCAAGTATTTTTGGGTATAGTATTGTTTAAAAAAGATTCATTTTCCTTATTCTAAAAAAACGGAAGTGAAACATAAATTTCAAAAAATGAAAGTCCGTAGAATGAAAGGAACAAATAAATTTCTAAATAAATAATTTAATCATACTCAGTATAATAGAATAGGTAGAATTGTGTGTACTAAAAATAAACAGACAGGTTCAATAAATATAACACTAGAAAGATATAATAATGAATAATGCTTGCATACCAGTCCAAGAGGTTTTATACGTCCCTGATGCAATAATGTAGATGAGTGTAGATAAAAACATAACAACGTTTGAAATCGCTTGACAAGCTGCGGAAGCTCTGAAATTGTTTGAAATAATTTTTAATAAATTAATAAAATCTAAATTTTTGTAATTTTATTTATTAATTTCATATGTCTTTGCACATACTACATCTTCGTATTTATTCAATTTACTCCAAAAATATACAAATTATAGCGTCATTATATCGTCAAATAGAATAAATGAAAGACGCGATCTGTATAAGTTTGTTCATTTAAATATTTCACTGTTACTGCACTTTTACAATATTAAACAAACTGTTTAAATGATTCAAATTTTATTCAAATTCTTAAATAATTTTTGTTGCAACCATCATTTATAGCTATTACCTACTCTTATGTCTTCTTTTCATGATTGCAAATACAGTAAAATAAGTGTTAACGTGAACCAGTTCGCTATTTTTCCTACGTGCGATTTATTTTCCAATGACTTTATTGACTGAGGTGGTATCAATAGATTAGCCAATGATAATGCGAATTAAAATATTGATATTCTGAGAGACGTGAGAGTGCGTGGGTGGAGGTGTGGGCCAGGTCACGTGACTCTAAAGTGCACCACCTCCACCTACTACTGTTATCTATGAATGCATTCATTACTTATACTTGTTAATATGGGTACAAGTTTGCCTCATAATTCACGAACCATAGAAAAATATGAAATTATTATTTAATATTATTTTAAAATGTTACCAGAATATTTGTAATCAAAGTGGGATAGTGGGAAACAAAGGAGAAAAAATAACTGATTTAAGTATATTTTCGAAGAGACAATAGGAGGATGTGGTTTGAAGACAAAAAGGAAATTTATTCTAAATCGTTGGTGTTGAAAAGATAAAAGCGCCGGAGTAGATTGAATGGGATGGTATTGGGTGAGTAGAGGCAGCTCAGTGTAAATTTGGGGCCGTTGCTCAATAGGTAACCAGTGTAGGTCGTTGAATACTGTTCAATTGTTGCAGGAGAAATTTGATAAAACGAGCTGGTGAATGTTGGATTCTACCCAGTTTTAATAGATTTATTAGAAGATACGAGATGCAAAACTAAATCAATTGAATTGTGAGAATATGACATCAATACATATATACAGCGGTACATATATGCATGATGTTCAACGATCAAACTATATTTTATCGGTTTTCACAAGTAAACAGGCCTAATTAGTGCTTTTGGTGTGATAGTAATTCTCATTTGATGAACGATTCTAACATGCAACATTCTCCATGAATAATAGATAATGATTTGCTTAAGGAAAATCGAGATAATTTTTTATGGCCCATTTTTAACAAACATTTCTCTGATCTTCAACATTTGTTGTTCCTATTCTCGATGAGTTACCACTGGCACACGAAAACAACTATGGTTCCAGCAAGATGTTGCACCACGACATTTTGGTGCTAGTGTGCTCAATTTTGTTATGAATAATTTTTTCAAGACAATGAATAGGATGGCCAGTTGTTGTTGAGTGACCACTAAGATCTCCAGATCGAACTTAATTCGATTTAATTTATTATTAAATAGATGCATTTATAATTTTATATATAAATATATATTATTATTATTATTTAAAATACTAAATTTATACATTAAATAATAGGCATCTGCAAACATAATAAATGCATCCATTTAATAATAAATGATTGCGTTTAATAATAAATGAATCCATTGAATATTAATTGAATCCATTTAATCATAAATGAATAGATTTAATATTAACTGAAAACATTAAATAATACATGAATCCATTTAATAAAAAATGTATTCATTTAAAAAGAGAGGTATACGTGTGTGAACCCTTTGGTTCGTAATAGCATTTTGAGCACAATTTGTATGTTTTTTTTGTAAAAAGCAGAAATGTAATATTCTCACAACCAAATTGATTAATTTGTGTTTATCATATTTTTCCTATGGTGTGTGACTTTTCAGACACCCTGTACGAGAATAATATTAATATTTGATTAATACGTAATTTAAAAGAAATATGTAAGAGCATAAACAAAGTTGTATAAATTGGATATGATAATTAATTATTAAATACAATAAAATGATGTTTATATCTCATTATATACTATTAACAATTGGTATAATAAATTATGATATTTGATGCAACATTCTTTTTAGACACCGTGAATATATGTATAGGATGTGTCCAACTAATATTCACTTGTAAGTAAAAGTTGAGACAAATCGTTAGAGTTAATTAAACAAGATTTCATCCAATAATCAAGCAGGTCATCATCAATCGTAGTAAAAACACCAACAAGCTAAAAATTAAGTTCATGTTCTGATTTGCTCATTAAAAAATATCCACATCATTTTTTGCTATCAATAATTCAGCTAAATATTACATAACTAATTACATTTTGTGTTGGCTTGAAGTGTTACAACTTACTTTTAATAAAGCTTGTATTTTATAAATTTTTATAGAATAATTTACTTTAGAAATATATCCATTAAGCACCATTTTTGAACTATAAATTTGTTGTACCCGGTGTGTATTAATAAATTCGTAATACTTAGAAAACATATACATATGATATATTCAAATATAAAATATTTAAATAGGTAAAATTTAATAATATTTAATAATGACAAAGCAAATATAGTTCTCCTATTTCACAATGTTTCGCTGGATCAAGCAAATTATTAAAAAAAATCGATAACGAATATTTATTCGTTTATTTTATCTATTTATCACAAACGTATCTGCTTGAAGTATCTGCTTGAAGTATCTGCTTGAACATTCTTCTGGAATATGGTATACTCAGTTAATTAGTCATTCTTATCATGAGCTTCATACAACGGGCTGAATAAAATGTCCACCATAATTCGCAAAATACAACTTCGCTTCGTGGGCCACTGCATTCAAAGCTTGCAATCTGACTAACACTTTGGCAGGTCGATGGTCCTCTCAGACATGGCCAGGGAAATCACATTACTTACCTAAAGATATTGAAAAATAACTTGGATGGAATGGATCTCACAGAAATGAAAGTCACCACACTGAACAGAAATTGTTGGAGATCTCTCATAAATGGCATTTAACTCTTTGTATATACGTTGTGTTTCTTCTTAAGTTCTTATTTCCTCTGATTTATTCATTTAAATAAATTAAGACATGATTATAATTTACTTGAACATAAATTGCAAATAATTTAAAGCTGAAAAACTTTTTTCTACATTACTATGTAAAAGTATGTTTACGTGGAATTTAATAAATTAAATAAATCAATAATGATTAAAAACTGACATATAATTGTATCCAAGGACATAAATGCAGATAGATTGACTCAGTGCGTTAAAGGCACATCCAAGAAATCCGCAGAGCATAGGTGGATAAAGTATATTCTGGTTTTGAAGATATCTCGAAAATACGAGATATGCAAAATCAAACTGAAATGGAGACGTAGTGATAGTTATAAAAACGACATTTTTTCTAAAAATCGTATATTACGAAAAATTCCAAATAACCTTACAAATAAACCTGGAAAGTACACCAAAACGTAATCTGCCGCCATTCTGAAAAATAAATGAGGATAAATAAAATTGAAGCTACACAAAATTGTGATTAAACACTAAAATTTAGTCAGTAAATTCGACAATACTATTCTATAAAATATTGTGTTTATATGATTATTTTATACTTAATTTTTAAATAAAAGCACACGTTTATTTTAATTTTATTAAATCAGAAAGATTTAGATTATATAATGATTTTGATAAATAGGGAGGTACATATAAAAATATAATCGCAAAGTAAAACATTTTTCTTACTTTGAAACTTGTGGATTTTGATGTAAAAGAAGTAGTATTGGTTCAACGTTGATGTGGACCGGGGAAAGAACAAGTCCCATGAGAAACATTATCATCAAAACTGAAAAGTTTGAATTTTTTCATTCTTTATTTTAAATTCTGAGTCAGTTTATAATATTATTCTGGATATACTGCATCATAATTAATTATGAATTAATGAATCAATCTATGGTGTGATTAAATTAAATGTATGATTTACACATAAATGGGTTAACGATAACAAACTATCTTTCCTTGATTTTATAATTTCTTTCAAAACTTGTGTATATTGAAAACTTGCTGATACTGGCCTTTTCCTTAATTTCAATTCTCGTGCTCCCATGAAATATAAACAGTCTATAATAACCCACTCTCTTATCTATAGTGCTTTTTATTCTAGCTGCTGACTCTGATTTTCATTATGTAATTGTTATCATTAAATCGATGTTTCACATTAACTGTTATCCCCAATGTTATAGACAGTCTGAATACTTGTCTATTAATTTTTTTTGTAATCCTTCTGCTTTGAGCGAAAAGAAGTGAATCAACTTTAAATTATCTGTATCTCTTCTGTTTAGAGGATATCATATACAGACTTTCGATTCTAAGATTCATACCTGATATTTACATATTTACTTTCTTGTAAAGTCAGATCTCTATTTTCTTTCCCTTATAATAAATTGCTTATTTTATTAAAGGCTGATATTCTATACCTATATACTTGTATTAATTGTAATTCGTACATTAATTGGGAATCAGTACACTTTAGGAAGCAGTTGTACAATTGCTAGCAACATAAAACAATCATGTTACATAGAGCAGAAAACGACAGAAAAAATTTAAATATGACAACGCAAAAATTGGAGATTTAACGAAGAGTCATCGAGAGTTAGCAAGGTAAACGGTCGAAGGAAAGAAAGATGCAAACAGCCTGCTAGATCTACTGGGAGGTTGTATAAAACGAGCGGATCTAACTGATTTTGGTGGACAAATAGAGTAAAGAAGATTGAGCGGGTGAGAAAATTTGCAAAGAAGATTAATTGCAGCTTGATTTCGTCGACGGTGAAGTGCGGGCATTACTGAGCAGTCGCAATCGGCCCGACAAATGATACGATGAGCTCTTCTTTGAAGTTTTTCCAGCATTATTGAATCTTTGCGTAACATAACGACTAAGAACGGTGAGGCATATTCCAAGATGGTTCTAATGGCTCCATAATAAATTAAAAATAGACTTTCCCGGCTAACAAGTGGGCGTAATACTCACAGGACGTGTAATCTTCGTGATGCCGTCTACCCGATGGATTTGATATAACTATCCCATTTTAAATTGTTGTTGAGTGTGACACACAATAGTTTTAGTTCTACCACGGTCTCGACGTTGGGAATTATAGGCTCATGCCTTCCTGAAGAGCAGGAAAGAATCATACACTTAGTTTTAGCGATGTTAACTTTCGAATTGGCATTGTTTGACCACTCAAGCATGTTGGTATGTTCAGCCAAAATTAAGTTAAGGTTTTTGTTTAACAGAGGTATAAGATACGTGCAGTCGTCAATGTATTTGTAAATTTAGCTTGCGTCATTTAAAACGTGAAGGGTTCCGACAACTATGTTGAATAAGAAGGGGCCCATGATAGACCTCTGTCCCAGACGTAACGGCAACTGGTGAACCGGTAACACACTGTTTAATGCGGACAGCTTGACGCCTGTTTTCGAGATAGTCCATTGTCCACTGAATAAACCCCAAAGGGAGGCGAAGTTCCGAAAAAGTATCGATAATGACTTAGTGGCCTAGCCTAGCTGGTCGAAAGCTTTTGTATAAAGTCATATGCTAGCAAAACAGCACCCTTTGCTTCTGAAAAGTCGAGTGGTGATTCTATCGTGGATGGCTCTTAGCGCGAGAGTTGTTGACGAGTTTGGGCGGCCACTAAATTGCTCATTGCCGAAGCCGTTGATTAAACAGTTCTTTATGCCAGAATTGATAATAATACGTTCGAAGAGCTTAGCAGGAGCCGGTAGCAGTGATATAGGGCGAAGTTCGTCTTTCTTTGGTGGGATGTCTTGGGAACTGGAGTAATATAGCTTAATTTTCATGGGTCAGGGAATTTCCTTACTCTAATAGACGTATTATACATGTGATCGAGTGGACTTGCAAGCAAGTGAGCAGCATTACAATAGAGGATATTAGGATTTCCGTCCCATCCTGCTGCCTTACCAGGCGTCAATGACAGAAGAGCTTTCTCATGTCTTGAACTTCGACTACAGGATTCCAGTCTGATTGTGATGAGTCACAGGTGGGTCTAGGTCCGTTTGATAAGTAAGAGGTGAACAGGGAATTCATTGACTCAACAGCGCCATTGGTTGAGTGAAAATAAGATAAGATATTGTCCATATTTGTTTTCTTAGTGGCTTTTGTTCCCGTTACGTTGTCACAGACATTCCACAGTCCTTTAATGCTTGTTGCTGCTTTCTTTACCCATGAAGACTTAGCGTTTTTGATAAGGCCTTTGATTTTACTGCTGAGGTGAGAGTAAAACTGAAAATGTTTATCACGGAAGGCCTTCCACCTCTTGTTGATAAGGTCTTTGATTACTGGAGTGATGAAAGGCTTATCATTTGAGGCCATGTAGACGTTGGAGACCGGTATGCTAGTGCGGAAACATGCGTCAACCATATTTTAGAAGTAGTGTACTTTGGCGTCGACAAAGTCATTGCTGTGGTATAGGCTAGTCAAGTTGCATGATGAAAAGGTCTAAAGGAATTTGTTGACGTGAGAGGTGCGAAGGTCGAAAACAAAAGTAGAGCTCCTTTGAACATTTTCGTGGGCATTAAGAAACATAACTTGAAGGTGTTGTGGTAGTTGGGGTTGTAGTCGTCAGTAGAGCTGTTAATAGGAGCACCAACAAGAACTTGATAAGCGTGCGCATAACACGAAGGGATCACAGCTAGATCGAGGATGGCGTTACCACGAATTGGCTGTGTGACGATTCGAGACAGGTCAAAATAGTCACACAACGTGTCGTTTCTGAGATGATTAAAATCGCCAACAACAAAGACATCGAAATGTGCATATATGTAAGAAATAGTGAATCAATATTCGTCTTAATGAATTCAATAATGGCTTGGGATGATTTGGTGACACAGTCCGGAGGGATGTAAATAGATATGAAGATTGATTTGCAAGAGGGGAGGATGATCCATGTGCTATTTGTTCCGTGTGGAGGACCTATAGGAGAAAAGTAAACGAAAGGGATATTTGACTGGACCGACGTATACAGGCCACCGCCTTTTCAGCCGTCGTTTCTATCATCGCAAATTGATGCGTAACTGTCAATGTGGATAATATTATCGGGATAATATGAATGAAGCCACGATTCATATTGATTGTTACTCCCCAATTATCTACTAATACCTTGTAATCTTTTGCTCTCTCTCTGTTCAGCCATGGATATCTCTCTCTCCCTCTCTCTCCCACTCTCTCTCTCTCTCTCTCTCTCTTTCTCTCACTCTCTTTCATTCATGGATCACATACCTATAAGTCAATACATACATATTGTTACATGATGATGATATTTTTATAATGATGACAGAAACTAAAACGACTTTTAGACATACGTACATATATGTGCAAAAGATAATATTAAACAAGAGTAAAAGTATGTTGATTAAATTATTTATAATAATACTCACATCGTTGAAGTAATATTCCCATTAATTTCTCTTTGCTACCTCCATAATACTGAAAAGCATATTCGAAAAGTAATTATAGTTCATTGGAGTAATAAATAATCGTCATGATATATGAATAAATTCGAGTTGAATGAATAAATGAAATTAATTATTTTTAAATTTTGACATTTCAATAGTTTAATTTTCATCGAATGGTTTTTCTCAGTTCATCCATGTAAAGGATAATAATGTGTAAAAAATATTTAATTTTAGAGTTACATTTTCACACACGACATTCTATTTCTCCAGTCAACAGAGTTATATCTATTTCTCTTAATGGTTTTATGGTATTATGTGTATATCATTCGTTTTATTTATTTTGTATCTTGATAGTACCAATTGTAAAATATACATTTCTAATACAAAATAAATTCGTTTTATCTCTTTTTCGAAAGAGCAAAAATTCATAGGCATATGCAACTGCATCAAAGTCTACTTTAAGTGTAGCCATGCCGCTGCAGATATTATAAATATCGCAGATCTAAATTAATATTATTTAATAAATATTAAATAATTATTAATAACAATTAATTGGAAATAATAATTTAAAAATCATTAATTAATAAATAATAATAATAATAAATAAATATTATCGTTTAATATTACTGAAATGCATTTAGTTAAAATATAGTAAAACAAATTTTGAAAATAAGAATTGGGGCTAAATCCAATTAATAATTTTTGGATGCCACAGAATAAAGATATAAGCGGAACACATGAGTATATTATTAAAGAAAACGAAGAAATTAGAACGAAACGATAAATGATTACGTAATGGATTTTTTATTTAAAAAATAAAATTCTTTTAGACTAATTTGTAAATATATCTATTTTTAAGTTTATTTTTCCTATTGCCCATTTAACATACAAGTATAATATCTAGTTATACACTCGTCTCTGTTACTTGTGCAAAATACGTATCCATTCCTGTTGAAATTCCAATTCCAAAACTCGTTCCAAATAACAGTATTATCTAAAATAAAGGAAAACATCATAACATAAATTTATCTCAGTTTATGTACAGATTATTTATAAAGAATTCAATAATTTACAAATTCAATACTTGTGTAATAAAACAAATTTTGTATTTTTAATTACTGATCCGTATGTTACTTACTTCAGATTCTCCTAAAAACGTTTTTTATCAACTATTGAAGCTTATTAAATGTAATGCATGTAGCGAAAATATACAATAATGCATTAAAGATCTTTCTTTGTAGTTTTACTACAGTTTAAGTTTAAATTTTGGAGTGACAATGCATTATATACTATATTTATTTATATATATATATATTTACATAAATACATATGTAATTTTCTCTATTTAAACAGCCAAACACAATTTTCCTATTTGATACATTTTACTTAATATATATATATATATTTATATTAACTTAATTTACTTATAATAAGTATTTTAAATTATGTTACATATTATGAATATACTTCTGCCCTACACCTTATTGTCAGTAGAGCAAAATTGTATTTGTATGAATATTTTGTCTATTTGAACGACAATTATACGAGTATGTATGTGCAGCACACAATTTACCTGAGTTTGAAATCTTACTTAATTTAACCAAGTCGAGTAATGTATCGAGCAACAATTTAGCAATCTCCATTAAAAATATTTAAAAAAATTCACTTTCTTAGTTTATATTTTAGTGACAAGTCTTATTAATTATTAAACTATGGTCTGATGTACGATCTAGATACCTACCTGATGGAAGAGAAATTTGTTTTAAATAATGTATAATTGATATTGTATATGTATGTATATGTATGGGTCCGTTGTAATGAAAGATGTATCCCTTGTGGTGAAAGATGGATCCCTTGTGGTGAAGATGGATCCCTTGTGGTGAAAGATGGATCCCTTGTGGTGAAAGATGGATCCCTTGTAATGAAAGATGGATCCCTTGTGGTGAAAGATGGATCCCTTGTGGTGAAAGATGTGCTCCTTGTAATGATTGATGGGCTCCTTGTAATGAAAGATGTGCTCCTTGTAGTGAAATATGTGCTCCTTGTAATGAAATATGTGCTCCTTGTAATGAAAGATGTGCTTCTTGTAATGAAAGATGTGCTCCTTGTAATGAAGGATGTGCTCCTTGTAATGAAGGATGGGCTCCTTGTAATGAAAGATGTGCTTCTTGTAATGAAAGATGTGCTCCTTGTAATGAAAGATGTGCTCCTTGTAATGAAGGATGGGCTCCTTGTAATGATTGATGTGACCCTTGTAATGATTGATGTGACCCGTGTAATGATTGATTGGACCTTGTTGGGGAAGAGGCCTGCAGAAATTAAGATTAAGATATCCTAAAAAGTATAATTTCTTAACCGTTTATAACACACAGTAAGTTCCTATATCTTTCAATAATAATAATAATAATAAATCTTTATATAAAAAGCCTGCTGAGATTTTTTACCAAATTGGGCATATGGATCACGTAAAATTAGTATTATTTACAATTTAGTTATTTTCATATTTGTTTGTATTAATGAATAATTATGATGTTTTTCGAACTTGCACTTATCTTAATTACACTTAAATGGTATAGTGCGGAATCAACTGCTTTATATAACATAAATTATTAATGAAGTTGGCCCTCACTCAGCCCATTAACCCACGCTGTGCCCTTTGGAGGCCCCACAATCGTTTTACACCGGTAGCATGGCAGACGAGGTTTAATTGATGTATTAAATTGGGAGTAACTTGGAATTTCCGTTCATTATCTAAACGACGAACACAAGTCACTACAAATGAAGTGGTAAATAATATTATTTTTAATTTACTAATAAATAAGGGTCTTGACGTAATGTAGGGGCAACACGAGCGGACGACATTTTTATGGAGCTGGAAATATGACTGGGATTAAAAGGGGTTGTATTGCAAGAATTTCTGAGATAAATCTCAGAGCCTCAAATTTTCATTTTACAAACCATGACTTAAATCTCACCCTTTGCCATGTTGCAAGGTCTCCAACAGTGTTCACTATGATGGAAAACCTATCATCTTTGACTAGTTTTTTTTATAAATCACCAAAGCGTAAGAGGGCCCAATAGAAGTAGAGGTTGAGTTTTTTTAACGGGAATCGGGAAGTTAGCTGTTTTAAAATAAAACAGTCAAAAGTGAAGTTCCTTTGTGCAACACGTTGGGTAGAAAAAAATTGAATTTCCATAGATTTTTATAAAAATTTATATATTATTATTCAACTGTCTCAAAAAGATGTTTCAAGAGGGACAATGGATGGGACAAAGAAAGTCCTTTTAATGTCCATGGATTCTACAATATTCTTGTCAGTTCACATTTTCTGACCGCATTTGAAACGTACTGTCCGATATTGTTTCACATATACATGATCTCGCAAAGATTTTTCAAGGGACATCTGTAGAAATTTTATCAGCATACGACGAAATTCAAGACAAGACATTGAAGCTAAAAACTATGCTGCAGCATTGCCAGTCTTTCAACAAACTAAACACATTTGATTTCAGAACTTGTAAATCCTTTTGGGGTCATATACAAAATGGCTTCCATTGGTTTAGCTCTTTTACCTTCAAATGTATCACAGTTTCTTGACTCACATGCTGTTACAGACATTCTAGCATACTTCTGTCCAGATATGCCTACACAGGCTTTCTTTAGAGAACAAGTGGACCGAGGGAAACTACTTTAGGAAGAAGCTGAAGATCGAACTTTGGAGAATACCTTGACATGTGACAAGCTTAAAATCAGATTGGTGTCATACTGCAACATTATCCCTGTCCAGAAGCTTCTACTTCTACATCAGCAGCTGTGGAACGTGCCAATTCTACATTGGGTTTCGTTAAAACTGCAGCCATGCGGAATACAATGTCTGAGGACCGATTGAACTCTCTGCTACTACTCTTCTGTCATAAGGATATTACAGACAAGGGAAACCTAGACAATATTGAAAATATATTTGCTAAAACTAAACCATCTAGGGTGACATTAACCAATATTTTATTTCACAAAACTTTATTTGTGTGACCACTGAAATTGTGTTATCTGAACATAAATCATGTGGCACTTATTTAATATTTACACATTATTTTGTAATTTAATATAGGTATGTAAATGTTGTGCCAATGAATTACTGAATTTTATATTTCAAAATAGTCCTGCGCAAGTATATAAACTTTATGTCAATACAACACTATGCATAACAATATCTATATATCAACCAATATAGGTATTTATCAAAAATATTTTTTTGCAGTTATATTTCATGTCATATAAATACGAATCTCAGTGTAATTTTGTACATGTATGTAGTTTGGAAATCCAGTGCACATAGCATATTTTCTTTTGCTTTAGTATCGGTGTCTAAATCTGTTCTCTCAATGTTCAAGACTTGTTAGTTATAGTTGAGCAATTCATATTAACCCTAATTTTTAAAACAAATTCTATGAAGCATTATACAGTTAAAAGTTTCTCAAAAGAGAGAATTTCTTATATTTTTTTTAAAGAAAAATACTTTGTAATATCAAATTGTAAAAACCGATTTTTGTTTAATCGGAACTCTGGCTAATTGGAACAATTTTGCTTACACTTTGCCTGTTCCGATTAACCGGAGTATAGACTTTGTATATTATTATGTATATAATATGTATATATATACGCATAATATATTTATATTAATACGCTGCTATTAATTTGGTAAATTTTGCTCCCACATCTTTTAATTTTTAAAGAATCAATAGTATACTTGAAAGAGCATGACCTGCAAATGTGGCATGTGTTTTTAATTTAAATCTCAAATAGGTTTCCTTCTTTCCTCCAGCAACATATTTTTATATTATGAATTTTAAGTTGTACACTGGTTTACGTGTAAACAGAGTAAGTATCCTACCGGTTTTGAGAAACAAATTCAAGTATCTATTATGCGTACACTGTTTGCCAGGGCTACAGCGTCCAGTTCCAGTTTGCTCAGATGTCC
>JAYRBW010113336.1:0-17859 GCA_036023295.1 Invenusta paracnida
CATTGCTGCAAGTAATTTCTTTTGACGTCTTGACGGTGCCATTTTATAATATTAAGATATAATAATGATATATAAATAATATACTAATAATATTATATTATAAGGTGTCTCACGCAGATAATGTGAATGATATTTGCGTGTGATTCTCTGCGTGTTTTTATACCTGCATTTGCGTGAACAAGTACCTGCACACGCACGTGTGCATGTACCTCATCACGCAAATCAAACACGCAAACGCAAACGCAGGTAATGTGAATCGGCCTTAAGTCATCATCTTAAGTATCTACATATATTGTCCCCCCTCAAAAAACAACCTTGACAACGCTATAGCTTTGTGTACTTGCATTCAAGATATAGTCGTAAAACACCACAAGCTCCAAATTTGGATCTCAGGTGATTTCAATCTCCCAGACATTGAATCTCAATCTCCCAAACGGGAAAACTAACTCAGTCGTCGGTCACCAGTATTCTTATGAATTTAATTGACTCTTCTTAGACACGTTTGACCTATGCTTTGAGTAAATCGTCAACTTAAAACCCGCGGTGAAAATTTTCTCGATCTCTTTTTAACCAATAGACCAGACCGACCGACTAATAAATTACGTTGAAGTGTTACCTGGTATTTCGAACCATCATATACCCCACATAAATACAGCCATTATTCCAACACGAAGAAAACTAACAAAAAGGATGATCTAGCTATGGAATAAAGCACAAATCACCCAACTGAATAATAATCTAGCACTATATTTTCCGATTAAATCGTTAAAGACTACTCGGCTGAAACGTCAGTTAACTAACTCTGGGATACATTTAATCACCGTGCTTTAAAATAACTATCAGAAAGAAAAACACGCGTTCAATATGGCTAAACATTTACATCTCGAAATTTACTAGTCTGCATATCGTGAACTTCAGACAAAGTCTCGACAAGAATGCAAATTAGTTCACGAAGCGTATGTCAACAATCTCATCAGCCAATTATAACCCGAAAAAACTATATAGCTATATAATAAATAAAAAATTGATGCAAGCGGTGGATCACCCATAATAGTTGGTGGCATTTCACGGACGTGGAAATATTACAGGAAAAAACTAATATCCACAAAGCAATCAACCCGCACAACATATTAATAGCACACTTCTTAAGTCACTTCACATACAATAGCTCCAGTATTAGCTATAATTTTCCGAGCGAATTTACAGCAAGGTATTGTCCCAATGGATTGGAAAATTGCGCACGGGATTCCCATCTTAAAAAAAGGAGATAACGGAACCCCATCGAATTACCGTCCGATAAAATCATTCTTATGTAATCTTTAGACCTACCTGACAATGGCGAAAATTAACAATTTTAAGAAATTACTGTAAAAATGTAATTTGCCTTAATTAAATCTATAATCACTCTCATAATTTGTATATATGTACATATCCCGATAGGGGCGTGCGACAATGCCTTAGAAGGCTCTACACGTGTTTGGTAAATAAATAATAAAAATAAAGCAAATATTGCATTAATGACATCACCCAATTTGAATATTAAGGTTTCTGAAGATGTAATAATTATAAAAATATACTATAATAATGTTTAGAAATATTAATTTTTTTTCATAAGAACATGTAATATTTTCCCCAACATTTTAGGATTAAATATAATAAGTTGAGAAACACACTAATATATTATATTCCTTTTTGTCATATTTTAAAACCGTCCTGACAAAAATCCACTCGGCTAATGATTTATGATAGTCGTGATATACTGGTTTCTTTTTAAAGTATACTGACACAATTAAAGTATAGTATATAATACAATGCAACGAATTGTTATAACAATTTTTGATTGCAGAAATATTTCATATATGCTATATTAAGTGCTATGTGATTCATTTTATTAAAACGTCAATTACAGTTATCGCTATGTATATATAACACATATATCTATAACACCCATATAAAAATATTAAATCAAGAGGGAACATGGAAATATTGTTTATTTTAATTGAACGTAATAAACACAACATAACCATTTATAAAGTTGTTTTCAAAATGCAAAGCGCCCACTAAATACAATACATAAGTGAAAAAAAATCTGGTTAGACACGATAATACAACCGTTATTAACTGAACAATACATATTAATGACAAATATTTAATTACCTAATTTACTAGTACGTTTTAATAGAGTAAATCATATGTAATGAAAGAATGTTGTAGATAGCAATAGCCGAAACGAATAATAAAATATTTCCACACATTTACAATAATCTCTTCGGGATCTAATAACTTTCAAGGTTGCTAAAAATGGATATAATTCAAAACAAATGGAATAAATTGACATAAGTTTCAAACTAAATAATATGCTAAACATAATATATAGTGCTAACAAAGATAGTATTGAATTAAGATAAACATTTGCATAGCAAACATATTAGTACAAAAGGTGTCTTCCAACGCAAGAATTTAACGGTCAAATTTACGTATCATTATATAATTAAGATCGTTTTTACTAGCACAGTTTTGAATATTACATACATATTGTATATCAATTTTGGCCTAACTTATATGTATATCATTACAAGGAGCCGTAATACAGTGAACATATTATCAATGACATGAGGTCTAGTCTAGCTTGCTAATGAATCCTTCAACATTGTACTCTTCCTGATATTCACTTTCATCCCAGAGTTGAGTCAAACCCTGAAGAACTGATTTGAGGCCCTTGCTGGGACCTCCAGTAGATGTTCCACTTTGGGACTCTGCCGCCTGCTTTGCTCCCTTCTTTTCACTGCCAGTCTGCTGTCCAACTTCGAAGAGATCGAGGAGGGTGGCAGTGTTCATCGTCTCTATAACTTGGTTCTGTCCGGTGACAACGGTGTTAGCGACACTGAGCTTGAACTGCTGAAGACTCATGATCTTTTCCTCAAGAGTACCACTCGTGATAAGACGGTAGACGTTCACCACTCGGCGCTGCCCAATACGGTGTGCTCGGTCCATAGCCTAGACGACGTAAAACATGACACATAATTAAAAAAAAAAACAATAGTACTATATGTAAAATAATTTTAAATAACATAGAATTATTGCGAATAATGATTGTATTACTGTATTGTATAGGTTTTGAAGGTATCAATGTCAAATTCTGACGGCGCGAAGTGGTCTTAAAAAATATGGCTTTTCAAATTTAGAGATTGCTGGTCATAAAAATGCTAGAAGTATCTAAAGATACAACATAAAAAGCAAAATGTCCATTTCTTGATAATGTCTGGGGTACTCACAATGGAAATATCCAAACACATGTAACAGTCCGACGAATAGAAGAGACATATAAAAAAAACGAATTTTTAACAACAGCTGTCCGTTCCTATTTGGGAAAATTTAATTACAAGTGTATTCATGTTAGAACCTTCCCTATGAATTATCGATTAACGTGCATTACTGCAGAATTAAATTATAGTTTAATCTTGGCAATCAGTATAATATTTTTATGGAAGCAGTGAAAATATATGAAAACATAATTGGTTGCTTTAGATAAGCTAAATTATATAAAATAGTAAAATGAATACAATTCGCCTTTATTGATTATTATCAAATAAAAAAATGCATTATAAAGCTCGGGACAATGTATAATAGTTTTGTGATCAATGGCTTTTCCTTGTCTAGCTTCATGGAGCAATAGATATATTATATAGGTACACACAAAATGTAGATATAAAATGTGGAACTCATTTTCTTTTTAATAATTATTTATCGTATTTGAATTATCACAGACTAATAATATTTGTATATCATAGGTCTGTATATATTTTAACTATATACCTCAATATACATACATTAGAAAAATATTGAACAACTAATGTAAAAGTAAAGATAGCAAACGATTAATGCAATATATTTGTTATATTGTACTACAATTAATATATTGCAGCAAGCGCTTTCTATTTTTTTATAATGCAGCATAGAGCAAACCACCAATTTAAATTCATAAAAAAATTCAACCATTGTGTAAAATATCATAATATCATAGTATACATGTATAAAAGTTTAAATAATAATACTAAGATCACTTTTGTTTTTGATAATAATGACATACCTGAAGATCTTTCATTGGGTTCCAGTCATGCTCCAAAAAAATGACGGTGTCTGCACCAGTCAAATTTAGCCCCAAACCTCCAACCGATGTTGTTAATAGAAGAACATCAATCGATGGATCGTGATTGAACCTACCAAAGGCAAAAGTATAAACAAATAATTTGTATGAATAAATATAAAAATGAATATACACAATTATAAAAGTTACTAATAGTAATTAGAAAAGATTATACACTAAACGATAAAACATCGGAAAAAATTGACATGAGTATTAACTGTGCTGAGCGGTAATTGCTCTTTACTTCACTATCGGAAAAAATGTTTTTATAAGATAACTATGGGATAACATTAAATTTTCTGGCTCCAATTATAATTGTCATTAGTAAAAAATGGCAGTGTGTTAGCTCATATTATAATAAAATAACTGAAATAAAAATGAATTATTTCTTTATTTCCGAATTATTATAATTTATTAAAAATATATATTTCACCTAAGCCAAGTATACGTTTGTTTTATTTTGATATATCTCCCATCAACAATATTATTCACCATAATAATACTTAATAATTATTTTTAAAGTATACTTTTAAAACAAAAAGCATGATCACAGTAGAACTAATTTAGTTGTAAGTAAAAGAAACGTAGTTAGTTGAAGTCAAATATATATTTTAAAGAGCTAACACAATATATTTTTATTTCAGTTCTTTTATGATATGAGTTAATACATTTTTTGGCAGTTTTGGCTAATAACTATGGGTATCGCAGGTTTTGGTTGAATACTTAGTCATGCTATTGTACCTATAGGTTGATCGATTGAGCTTACAACCTACTGAGCTTTTAACTACACTCAAAATTAATGTGTGTAACATTAAATACGTACAGAGCTGTACACAGATATAAGGAGCAGTTAACTAATCACTGATGACCAGGAAGACAAGCATTGATTAAACTTGTAACTTGTACATTCTATGTTTAAAATAGACAAGCGATGAACAAACTATCATATACTCGTATTACTATACAAACAGGCATACTTTAATTAATTAAATATAAGTTACCATAACATAATTAATAATTTCATCAATAATATACCTAGTATACAGTCAGTTTTCACGGATATTCTTTTCAAATATTAAGTTAGTTAATAATACTATGCAAAATCAAGGCCCTTAGCAAAGGTTGCTAGGGGGAAATATCATTTTTGTCATATTTGCCACATTTCCATACTGAGAATTTTATAAAAAGCTATTAAAGTTTAGTTGTTATTGTGTCTGAACAAGAAGAAGACTAATAACGATAAGAATAATTATGAAAATTTCAATTTTTGACACTTAATATCTAGGGTTCTATAATAGCTATGAGCATAACATTTAGCATAGGATTAATTTTTGGCGGCGCTACACGATAAAAGTTGAATTATTTCAAAATATTAAATATTTTTTAAGTGGTAGCTGTTTAAAAAAATGCTCATTCTTGTGAATATACCTACGAAACTGTACGTAAGTTGCCCTCATTATCTAACAACCGACTGCTGTAAGTTTAGATATACAAAACACCATATAATGCATTATCAATATTTGAAACAATTTGCCAGTATTATTGCCTGCATATAAAGAGGATTTTATATAGCTTTTGAATATTTGTCTTATACTGTATGTCGCACAGTGGATACCTTATCAATAAGTAACAATATTTATATAAGTATAAAAACTGATTGAAATTTAGTTAATTTTTTATTAATAACCTACATAATAATATGTAATATATAATGTAGTTGATAATTAATATATAATATAGTGACTATTATGATGCCTGTAAATTCTAGATTAAATTTTAATGCTCCAAATAAATCCGAATCAATACCTCATGACAAGATCATGACGCTTGGAAACAGGAACCGAGCCGTCTAGCCGAAGGAAGGTTACACCAGGCATTTGAGTTCTGAACAATAAGAATGACATTCGAATGCTTATAAAGAAATATAACTGTTCACTAACATTATTGTTAGTTGTCACAATCTATAGAAAATATAAAACGTATATAATGACGTCTGAAACGCAAACTATCGCATGCTGATTTTCATGATTTTCTAGAAATAAGCTCTAAAATGTTCGTCTTTTTTTGCTTAAAAATTTACCTGTATCAAAAGGGGTGAATTTAACAAATCCTATATAGGCTGGATATCAAACAAAACATGCCGTTTTAACATGTGGCTATATTTTTCTATATTATATCTAGTATTAAGCGAGATATTTAGTATACGATACTTTACATCGATATGTTAATTTGATATACGATATGAAGCACAAACTCATATATTTAAATATGTATAAAATTGATATACGATAGAATACATTCTTCTAAAAAAATTAATTAATTTCTGTTTAAAACAAATACATCGGCAAAACAGTAATTCAATACCAATACAATTATGAAACAGTACACAGGCAATTAATAACCAATAAGTAGCTATATAATAGTGTAAGTATAGTATAAGCATACGATAGTCAGCATTTTAAGGGGGCATATTATATAGATGTGAAATACGATTGTTTTGCTTTTTTGTATAACTCAGCAACGATAAGAGATAGAATTATATGGTTTACACATATTTATATAGATTATAAAATGATTAGAGCATTGCCCTATCTAACTCATTTTCGAAAAAAATGGTATACGATAATGTGCATTTCAGACATATTTCTCTTAAAAAACCATTATATTAATAATAACACCGAAATAAAAACTTGCTTATGTAGTGTTAAATTAATCAAAGAAAAAAGGAATGAATATTAGTATGCGAATTGAGATATATAAACAACGTATAATTCAAAATAAATATCATGTAGGGAAGTTAACAATTTCTGTTTTCATTTGAAAAGTAAATAATGCTGGTGATTAGTTGTATGTACACTACATCATCAATTTGACAGAATAAATTGAAGTACATATTACTTACTTTATCATCTGTTCAACAAGAGAAAGCATAATCTTGACCTGGCAAAATATAAGGACACGATGCTGATTGACAAGACAATTTTCTGTTCCTAGACCACAGTCGACAAGCAACTGTCTGAAAGAGTTTGACAAAAAACCAATTCAATAATATTAGTGTATCTAACTCAAAATTTTAAATACCTATATATAAACAAATTAAATATGTCACGAACTTGAGTGCTTTCAGTTTTCCCGATAGATCAACATCTCCAATGGATTTCTTGTCGGCGGCTAAGGATTGCAGTACTTGCGCTCTCATTGGATGGTCTTCAGTGAGTGCCAGACAGGGGTGGTTGCAAACTTTTCGCAAATACTGCAATGCCTGAAGAACGGAGTGAGTCGAAATAGTTTGTTATTAATACGGTGGGCAGTATTGATGTGTTAAACATACTGTCTACATTGCTACACATTACTTAACATAATAATAATATAAAGTAATATATTCTAAAGTAATAATTACAAAGTAAGCTTAAAAGGAAATATCTACTATGATTTAATGTACAAAGTAAAGGTAAATAACACAATCTTGAAATGATGCATTGAAGGTCATATACCTGGAACACATGTTGTGACCTGGATTCTAAATGACTTTCGGAGGCATCCGACACTTCGTCCAAATTTTGCAGTTGTTGCAACATCGCCGTGTTTGTGTATGCTTCGTAAAGTTTATTCTAAAAATTGGAATATAAAAGTTGAAAAAGTGATCAAGAATACATGACGAAAACAAAGTATGCAAGTGTAAATATTGAGTACCTATCTATGGCAATTGAGTATGTTAGTAATTGGTATTTATAAATAAATATTGTGACATAATGACATAAAAATATACAAATAGTGTTTCTAATTAAAAATTCATAATTACTGCCAAGTTAATAAATTTGCGCATTTATTATTACACAAGAGGGTACGTTTAGTATTCTAATTAATCAGTAAAATTTCTATTATTCTATAGAACTATTTACTATGTAATTAATACTTTCGTTAAAATGTAAAATTTTACAGAATACTGTGAAAAATAACACAGTAATAATATGTATTGTATTTGAACAATATAATATATTCCCGAGAAGAGAATGTTTCGATTTAAAAATGAAATAGGATAAATAAAAATTAATTATTTCCCAATTATTCACTCAAATTAAATGCAAGTGCTGAGAAAATTATAGCTCATGAAAAAGAAATTTATTTTGAAAGAAGTGCTAAATGATAATATAAATAACAGTTTGAAGAAAAAGCATATTTAAATTACAAAATATGTAAAAAGAATAATTTAAATTCCACTTTATATAATATAATATATTTAATATTATTACCTGCATTATACAAATTTGTAAATAATACCAGATTTTACGAAGCAATAGTTATTTTTAAATATCAAAAGTCTCGATCTTCAGCAAATAAAACTACGATTAAAAATATATAAGTAAAAACCTGATATATTTCGTGAAATAGCACGCCGTCACTTCATCAGTTAGCATAATTATAGTAAATATATATTATTATGAAGCGATGGCTTGCTGCCCCAATTGAATAAATGTACATATTTAAATGTAAATATTTTTTATAGTTTTAATTTTAGTTATTATTTGTCGAAGATCAAAACTTGTTATATCTTTCAACGAATTTACCGGTTTACAAACCCTTTTTCTATTTTTAATATAGTTTTTGGATTAATTTGTATTATGAAATACCTTAGTAACAAGACAATAAGAATAATATTCTACTAACGTTGTTGTGGGTCTCTTACATAAATAATCCGGTATTAAATATATTAAAGCTCCATATTTACGAGTGGAGATAATAAT
Source organism: Invenusta paracnida (assembly GCA_036023295.1). NCBI lineage: Eukaryota > Metazoa > Platyhelminthes > Proseriata > Coelogynoporidae > Invenusta > Invenusta paracnida. The sequence continues at coordinate 8,893 of JAYRBW010113336.1, forward strand.
CAGCAGTTGCGCTGATATTACCTGAAGCGGTGTGAGTTCACAGTGGTAGTCTTGAATTATTTTAGGCGGAAGATCATGCAGAACGTCTTCTTTCATTCGACGTAGCATAAAGGGGAGCACTTGACGGTGAAGTGATTCCAAAGCTAAAGCACCTATAATAGTAGTAAACAGAAAAATGTATTATGAAATTAATTTCTGTGAGAACGTTAGCCACAGAAAATTTTGCAATTGAAGAAAAATGCAATACGGAAATTATTTGTGATGTGTATACCAAAAGTTCAGTTTAATATGTGTTGGTCTTACTGTCTGTTATTACTGGTTTTTAAGGAGAAATATAGACTCAAAATTAATTATAATATACAACAATTAATATTACCTTATTAATGAATTATTAAAATTATAACAAGATAAAAGTAACGCATTGTTGTTTGAGTAAACTACTTTGTTAGAAATGAGAATATAGCTATCAATTGGTAAGGAAATTTACGAATTACACTAAAAAATAATTTTTATCTGTCTTATAAATTTACCATCATAATGAAACACTAATTATCAGTTGTATATGTATATTATTATAGTATTTGATAAATACTTTTTACGTAGGTATACCAGACAGACATTAATGTTTCAGAATTAAGGTTAATTTACATAATGAAAAATTTGCAATACCCGTAATGAAATATTCTAATTTACTTATAAAACTAAGTATAAAAATAAAAATATGACTAAAGCAGAGTATTTCAAACATTTATTTATTTACCATTCAATAATATTAATACTTTGAGTATTTTTTTCAAATAAATGCATATTATACATTTCAAAATCAATATATAAGTATATTCAATTGAGTTTATAATAGTCATACAACATATATAGTTTGTGGTAAATGTATGGACATTTTAGACAGCAGATACACACATAAAGTCTAATATACATATTATTTATATAAATCTAAAAGAAAAGTTTTAGCTCATAGATTCCCAAAAAATATATATTATTAATATATACATATAAATTGATTAAATAATACCAATATTTACTAAAGTAATCAATTATTACACAAAATTCCAAAACAATCATAGTAACATTAACAGATACAATATCCATAATATAGTATAATAAATTAATTGTACAGAAAATAGTGGGACAATTATATTCATCTTAAAACAAGAAAAAGACAACGTATCAAAATGTAATTATCTTGAAATATGGATATAAATTATGTTTCATAAAGGAATACACACAACTAAATAATTATTCTTTCTGCAGTACAGAGCTAGTTCGTATGATTTTAACCGATAATTACAAATTGTATACTTGATACATATTTATAGTACCAGTGTTACACAAAAATGCGATAAAAGCAAGCTACCAGTAACAAACTAATTTAACGATACACTAGTAATAATTCTAATAATATAAAACATATTTACAATTGAAAAGTAATTAAATATAAAAATACCTACTTACTTTAAACTGTAAATTGTGAATGAATTTAACGGACATGTATTTTTTGTTCTTCAGAATATTTATATATGAACAAAAATGTAAGGATTTCTTGGAAAATATTATGATAAAATGTTAAAGCATATAATATATAATAAAAAATTATCAATTGTTAAGCCATAATTCCCCGTAATAATTAAAAGAAACATAGCTTATCTTTGTAATTTTATTGATAAACAAACTAAAAGAATTCATAATTAATATAGATCTCACAGAATATTCCCCATGTGCAATTATTGTAAATGTTGGTAGTTGCTCAGATGTATAAAATAGATTAATTAAAAATATAACAATTCAGTGAATCATGGCTATTTGCAATCAATAAAAAATATAATATAATAAAAAGTATTGCAATCCGTGTAAATCATGTGTTTAGACAAAAATATTGTACATCTATTTAAAACAACAATTTACACATTGCAAGGAGTGTATATTACCTTGTTGTTGGTCCTTGGCGGACGCTTTACTGTCACGACTTGCAGCAACTGGACGTCCATATCGCGCGCTAAACTGGGCTTCCGATCCCAAGAATCCAGGCATCAAAAAGTCAAAGAGGGACCAGAGTTCAATGACATTATTTTGAATCGGTGTCCCCGTTAGTAGTAAACGATGCGTACTCGGAAGATTTTTTATTGATCTTGTCAACTAAATAGATAAAGTAATGAGGTATATACATTTGTAGTGTCGAATACATAGATCGTAAATTACTGATAATAACTTAATAGAATTAGAATATTGAATTGATTTTCAGTTTAATAATATTAAGCAATGTAATATGAAACCAGTTTTAATTCATACAAATGAAAAAATTAATTTTCCCTAAAGTAATAGCACAAATCAATAATTATTCATGAACATATCAATAAGAAAAATTTATCGAGTGGAAATCACATAAAACTAATTATATACACACCTTTGCTTTTGCATTGCGTATCACATGACCTTCATCTAAGACCACGTAGTTCCAATAAATTGAACTGAAAATTTGAAGACACAATACGTTAAAGTATAAAATATTTATTATTATAAGACATACATTTAAAAGAAAGATTTGGATAAAGAATAACAGCAATAAGAAGAGAACCTGAAAAAGTCGATATCATTACGAACAATCTCATAGGATGCAATTACAAGACTGTATTTCTTCATTTTAGTTTGAAGCCTGAAAAACAATATTTATGGAATATATTAATGGTCAATGAAGATAATATTACAGAAATGATATTATAGTCAACTAGTTTGTAGTTTGAATATCTAATTTAAAATTTAATGGTAATATCTTCAGAATTAGCAATTATAAAATAATTTTCAAGGAAATTTTAAAACAAATTAGAAATAAATTTACTATTTGAAACTGTTCAATATGTATATTATACTATGATCGAAACAAGCGGCAATAGAACATTAAAAATGAGCTTCTTTAATTTTCCATACTCAATCCGACGGTCAGGGAATCCAACATATAGGAGAGGGCGAAGATCTTTCTTGTCAACAAATCTGTCTATTTCATAGAGCCAATGTCCGGTGAGAGTAGAAGGACAGATAACTAGTGACGGTAATGGACGATTGTCTTCACTTTTATTCTCCTGCAAATTAGCAATTAATAAATAAAGCATTATTGAGATATATATATACTGTACACTAATTAAATATAAATCACAAAAATTCCAGATAATTAGAAGTGGTTGAAATTTCAGTTAAATACGTGCATTTGTTTATTTGAAGTTTAGTTTTATAATCCAAAAATATTTCGAATAATGGATAAACTTGATTATAAAAAGTTTCTTTAAAAGTTTCTAGATTTAATGTATAGTTGTGATAAATACAATACAATCTAGTGTTTAGATTAGAATAAACATACCTCATATTGCATCCGGCGAGAATAGTGGTCCCCAGCAAGAATACAGAGAGTTTGTAGTGTTTTGCCAAGACCCAGATCATCACACAGAATACCATGCATGTTATAGCGGTTTAGAAACGCTAACCAATTTACACCCTCCTGCAAAAAATTTGTAATCGAATTAGAATGAGGCTAAAACAATGAGCATTTATTAAATTAACTTTAAGTGGGAACCTATCACTAACCTGTTGGTACTCCCGAAGCTCTGCCTTGATTCTTACTGGGAGGGCATACTTGCTAATTGTTTTCGGATGCAGTAAACTTTCTAGGAATACGCGCTGTTCTCGGCGTTGATCAATCCAAACCTGTGACAGACCTATCGGGTTTTCTACCGATGACTAAAAAATAAAGAAATTCAGAGGTATTAAGAGGGAGAAGATAGTAAAAAAAAGCTCAATGATTCTTTTCATAATAATATTACTAGAAAATTCATTACGAAACAATCACAAGATTAATAAAATATAAAATATAAAACTTAAAAACCTTTTAAAAAAGTATACTGAAGTATGATACGAATTAAAATAATATTGACTATGAACAATTTAATAAATTTTAAAGTTGGCACTGACATTTAATAAAGAACCACAACACCTTTTTTCTACTGTAAAGTAGATATTGAAATTATTGAATTAAATAATTGAATATAATATTAAAATTTATGATATAGTATATTTATTAAAAAAATAAGGTACTGTTTAATTTGCGAAAAAAGTTTGTTTTGAATGAATAAAACGTATAAAAAGTAATTATGGAATTTATTCAATAAAATACGGACAGCACTAAAAAAATGTGTCAGTAAATATTATTTAATAAATCTCTCTCTGCAATAAACTCACCTCAAGAGGTAAAATTCTGAGTAAGTCTGCGAACACTCGGCTAGCTAGAAGACGAACCGAATGCTCTGGATCTGACATTCTAGCCAGTACCCTGGGCACAAGAATGACTGCATAGGGAAGAAGTTCAAGATCCAAGTACTCCACCAGATCTGTTTTTATTAGTACAGTCAGTTGAAGCGTTGTGGGAACACGGTGGATATCATACAAGTTAAAGAGTTTTATCGTATTTCAGTTTAAGATCAACAAAATGATCCTTAGATATACAAACAATAAATAAATATAAATACTTTTGAGGTGCTGCATTTTGAAAATATGTTAATCAAATATTTCATATCGCAGTACACAGACAAAATGGTGACAGCATCATTTTGTCAAAATTTAGATATTAATATTTTTATAATAAGGATCTAATATTGCATTCTTACTTATTTAACAATGTAATAGAAAGGATACAGAAAAGTGTCTCAATGGCTCCCATTCGAGCCAACGGCTTGTCTGTTGCTCCCAATGAAGGTAGAAGTCGATCTAACAGAGCATTCATGGCGTGAGCGACGTGTTGTTTGGTGAGCATTGCTAGGCAACGAGAAGATCGATATCTCAGACGGGCATCAGAGTGACCAAGAATTCCACTCTTTAAGAAGAGAGTCAGAAGTGATGGACAGAAGTTGGTTGCACATTTTATGAAAGTATCCTTGTAAACGGTGTCAACAGTCTCGGTAGGTAATTTTTCAGCAGGCGATATTATTGTAGTAAGCTCATGTGACATATGCGGTAAGCACAATTCAATAACTCGAAATGACGTCAGTAAATCGTCTATTTCTTCCATAGCTACAATTGATAACACCGAAAATAGGTGTAAATAAAATTCGATCATATTAAACTACAGTTGAGTTTGAAGTTGGACAATAAATACAATTATAAAACCAAAAATGACTCACGAATTGAATCACTGGATAAAAGTCGGGTAGGCACAGTATGCAATAGATTCCAAAGAGGAGGTAGACCCGTCTCCAAGGTAACTCCAAGATCAGAAACCATGGAAACAAGAGCAATACAAGCGCCCTGTTTTTGTATGACTAGACTACTGTTGTCGGATCCAGAAGTTGTCTGTTAAAAATATAAAAAGTTATGTGAACAATCATTATAAATATTCTAACTATTAAAATACGATAAAAAAATTCAGACCAAAATGACATTTAATTTTTTTTAAATCATGAAAATGCTGTTAATATTCAATCGAAGAAATAAAATAAGAAATATACCCGCTCAAACAAATAATGATAAACACCAATAAATTAATTATTAATAAAAAGGTGGACCAATTTTTCAACGTTACGTACATCATATTCATGGTCAAAACTTTAAAGGGATTATTTACCTGTCTAGTGCCCAATAATGTCATTATCCTAATATGAATAAAGTTATATTATGTTAAAATAATGTGACGTGTAACTTAAATTCTACTGATTCGAATTTTTATTGATTATAATACTCATAAATGCGTTATGATTATTGAAAAATATAATTACAAAAAAACTATAATATGATTATTAATATTATGAATATTTCTTTATATAGTTAATAAATATACCTATTTATTTATATACCTAATAATTTTTCTTTGAAATTTTTTAAAATATTAACCTAGGCAAACCGTGTCTTGAGCAATTATTTTTAATTGGTGACAAACCAGATATTAGAAGCATAATATTTTACAAATAGGCTTCAGCTTTTTATGCTTAAAATCAAGGACTCGTTTTGATTAATTAAGTGGAAATAAAGGTGTCTTTCGAATGCTTTTAAAAACAAAAATTACGATTTCCTGTCTGGGCTTTAGTGGTATATCATGTTTTATAAACTGTAAAATTGCAGGATGTAGTGTACTTGAGTTCTTAATCAGCTTTAAATTTAGAGTAATTATAAGCAATATAGAATGCTTATAACCACTTTCCGAATCATTAAGACTATAAACCTAAAATATATTTAAATATCAACCACACTAAAACAACGTCCTAAAAATGTCATACTATGTGATGTAAAAGAGCATAATATTAAAAAAATTAAAATGTATAACAGATAAATGACGAAAACGTGAAAATTTTTAATAAACGAAAAAATATGTTCATTGTTAAAAGCAATAATATATAAATTAAAGCAATGATAAAAAACACAAATTAATTTAAAAATTGACAACAAAAATATATTTTGATATTTTGTACAACAATGCAAATATACAACTTACTATATTATATTAGTACTGTGAATTATTTTTAGAACTGTAACTTGTATATTAAGATACAATTATATTGTCCAATTTTCCAACATTTAATCGAAATAACTTTTCTTACTATTGCTTAATATTTATCAGACAATTAATGAAAATATGACGAACAAAATTTCACACAGTTAAATTAATCAATATAATGCAAGAATTATGTAGTAAGGTATATTGTAAGCTAAAAAAAATTATTAAACCTCAGTAAGTGATGTTTTAGAAGAGCGTCCTGGTTTTGGTGGCGGTATCTGTTGATCCAGGTCAAGAGATAAAATAGAGGACGAGGTGGTGGTGGATTCGCCATTATCTTGTTTTTTAACGAGATCTGAAAATTAATTAGTAATTAACCATAAATAATTATCTTAATAATATGTACACAATACTTATATAATGCAAAATATATATATTAACATTAAAATAGATCCAAAATAAATTGGCTTCCGGGGCAACAATGTACACAATATTAAGCCTAAATTAAATACTCAATTACATCATAACGGCACTCAATTTATTTTGGATCTAATTTAATGTCCTATCTCGTTATTACTGTTATGTTACTTATCTATAGAAATTTATGTTCTGTTTAATGTAATATGATTTATGATATGTTTAATGTAATATGATTTATGGTATGTTTTATCTAATTAATTCTATTTATATTTCTTAATATGTAATTGCTTTTATATACAATATCTTTAGATTGTTCTATCATAATTGTAAGTAATACTAACTTAAAGGAGACAGAAAATATTCTGTATAAACGAGTCTTATTTTTAAATGAAAAACAGATCTTTTTATTTCCTTTTAAACTTTTAAATCAGCTGACTTATATCACAATATATAATATTTAATTACAAAAATTCTGTTGAGTATTACAATAATTATTTAGGTCCTATAAATTATCACCACGGAAATTTTAAACACATTGCTTTGACCTACCAAGCAAGACACATTAGGATTCCGCTTTTAATTCAGCATGCCAACAGACAAAAAATATACTGACCTCCTAACGAAATATACGAAATATACTAAATATATACGTAAATAAATACGTAAATATATAGTATATACGAAATATATATACGAAATATACCTCCTAACGAAATATACCGACCTCCTATCATAGTTAAAAAAAGTTTATATCTACTCAATTTTAAAGTTCTAACAATTTATAATTGATTTATCATTTCAAATTTTCTGATATACATAATACAAGGCACTTAACAAACACATTGTCCTATGAGCCACAACAGAATTCATAATCAGAGGTCAAAGCAATGAATTATAGAATTGATTAGAACCAGCAGGTCAAAACTGCTCACCAGACAGAAGGAAAGGTGAAAAGTGAAAGAAATATATATATATAAAACAAAAGAAAAGGTAACTATACAACAAGAAAACCAACAAACTAGGATACACAAAAAGCAAAGGAGAAGAAATTCTATAGCTGGAAAAAACAAAAGTAAAACTTCCTAAAAAACTAAAGAAACACTAGACAGAAAGAAACTAATACCTAAAGTTAAGGAAAAATGAAGAAATTCCTCATAATAGCAAGGATGAATAGTAACCTTGTTCCTGGATTTGTGTCATGTAGTTTGTGATATTCTTGATGACCTTGGAAGCAGGATTGATCGGTCTATGTATGAAACGGGTCATTAGACGAGCCAGGGCTAGTCCTGCTTTTTGTTGGAGGTTTAACCAAACCTCTCGTCGTAGACACTCCATTAAAGGTCGAACTACGGGATTCAGACGTGATGGCGGGTACTCCAGGTGTACCAGGCTGGTGGCTAGACATGCCTGTACTCTGCACGTGAAATTGAAAACCAAAATACAACATTCCACCTCTTTTTGTGTGGTAGCGTAAATGCTATTTAGTGAAGAGAATGCCATAAACAATTTTGTTCGTTTACTATACTGACGATTTATCTTTGAAAAAAATTATATCGTACAATGTTATTATTTATTATTAAAATTATTATATTATGTATAACAAATCAGTTCATTTTTAAGATGTAAATAATTTTATTAATAAACATGGCTGAATTAAAATATTACTAAATAATAGAATTATTAAAAAAGCTTTGACACATAGATGGGAATAGGAAAAAAATTAATTCCCGGAACATTTCCAAATGGACGTAAATTTATCTTATAATAAAATAGTATATATTTACTCAAATTATGAGACCATATAAATTTAACCCAATATTCAGAAAAAATTAAATAAATGAGTAGGGTGAGCAATATTATTAAATTAACCCCTTATATAAGCTGTTAGTAGTAGGGTGGTGTATCCCGACTTCAACAAAGACCCCCTGCCCCCCTCCATACCAATCAGAATCGAGTAAGCCTCAGCCAATGGGACGGCCGGTGCAGTATTTAAGAGACGCGCGCGTCTTTTTTATCTATTTAAACAAAACTCTTTGCGCCAAATTCAAATTTAAAAGTGC
>JAYRBW010113347.1:0-17859 GCA_036023295.1 Invenusta paracnida
GGTAATATTATACTTTACTCTTTTAGTTTCATCTGGTTACTCACTAACACTTTGTTTCAGTGTGCAGTTGAAAAAGATATTCGAAAGCTTCTGCGTAATAAAATATATTATACCCAAGAAAAATTCTTTACTTCTTCATTACTTTATATCTTAAATTACTGGGTATGGCCAATACAACAAAACAGTTAAGATAGAATACTATATTTTATACATTTTTATAGATTTTATGTTATGTCAGCATTATAAAGTACGAGTTCATAAGCATCCATTAGAGCACAGTGGGGTCCTGCATAAATTTTCGCAGGCCATTGTTGATGGGTCACTCTTCTTGGGTGGAAGTATAGATGAGTCATGCGCATTTCAGGAAATAACTTCACCATATACCGTATTCATTGGAATAGGGTGTTTCATCCATATACTGCTTTTATATATAAAAATAATATAGTGCTCTTCTTGCGTACGAACTTTTCAGCTAGTAGTATGTGATTATGATATGAGGAGGGTGATAAGATAATATTATATATTATATACATTATATAATAAACATTTATTACATATATTATATATTATAATACGAGCGTAGGTCGATAACAGTTTAGAAATTATTGCACCTCATGAAAAAGTTACTCCTTTGTCTTGAATCCATGCAGACGTAGGAAATCTAATTTTAGACCATGACAGAATCGTCTATCTCGGTTAAAGCCTTTTATATCTTTCGACATGGTATAAAACACTGCGCCTTTCGTACATGACCTTGTCTATATGTTGTCTATCCGTCGCTATCAGTGCATTTTCAACTGCATCATCATACTTTCCTTCTATATCAATAAAGGCAAAGCTTTCAGTATAGGAGTTACATCTCCCACCAACACACGTTTTCATGGCTGAAACATAGCCTTTTCTCTCGTGTTTATAGACCTGTATCAATAGGGTATTCTGTGGACAAATCATTGGTCTAACATTCCCTTTTGACAAACTACTTGATGGAGTGAATAAATTGAATACAAAATATTACCTTAGTCGGCCTCATGTGGCGCATCAAGTCAGACAAGTGGTGTTTACTCCTCTTTCCTTCTAGAAAATATCACCTTATGGGCAATATTAATGACACTTTGAACTACTTTGCTAATATACTTCAAACTCCAATCCCTTCTTATCGATTACAGACAGACACATTTAAACTAGTTCTCTCTTTTCAGATAAACCGGTTACGTTTTAATGAGTCCCCTCTTTCTACATTTGCTATTTATGAACCAGAACTATTACCGGCATAGCGTTTTACTTGTTGGAAGCCTGCCCTTATAAACCTGTTTCATACTGGTAAGGTTATCATAATGGGTCGCAATGCCTGTGCTTCTATTGTCCTTATACATGACTATCTTATGAGTCTATTTTCTACCAATGCTGACTATATATGATTTAACTGTACAATGGAACAAATCTTTCATTACTACCTGTATATTATACTATGTATATTTGTTCAAATAAAAATACATTTTTTCAAAATATATTTATTTTATTACTGTAAAAATGACACGGAGATCTTATTAGGTATCGCATAGTGACACATAATAAAAGTAGGGACATATAAACAGTTAAACGAGTAAGCGATTACAATAGTAACACATAGAGAGTATGAAATTATGATTAATATGGAGTTTAGCCAATGGATATAAAATTTTAGGAAAACACAATGGTCTCTTCCACGAAGGCGGTTGGCTCTGATCCAGGTGATGGTTGACACAGGGATACTTCTGTTTTTCTCCAATTACGCTCGTTTATCCTCTAAGAAAAAGAGTGAACGTTTGGTGTAGGTGAAATTATACAGCTGATGATTCATCGAAACAATCCTGCGTTGAGTGTGATTAAGCTATCTGTTGATAGTAGGTCTCGCAATAGTAGGTAATCGCGCGTAATTTATCTAGCTAGGGTAGCGCGTCTCACCCCTTTGACCCGCTTGTTTTTTTATACTGATAGCATGGAGTAGTCCTTTCGGAAGAAGAGAACCCACTGACGAAAAGGTTTGTCTCCTGCCTAGTCTTTGATGCAGCCCAGTTGCTCTCTGCACTTGTCGGAGAAATAAGGATGTGTAGGAGAATAATTGGAGAGGTATACAATCTCCGCTTGTCGTAATCTTGGGATAAGATTGTTCTTCATGTTGATATTGGTAGTACAAAGGAAGAATGAATTCGTATAACTATCTATGATATCAATTTTCCACTAAGTTTTAAAGCATAGCTAATCAGGATATCATGGTAGAGCTGATACATCATCAGCTTGGAGAGATCAAAGATTGCACACGTACTGTGTGCGCCCTCCAATGGCTGGAATTCTCAAGAACGTTTGGAATTGTGATAGGTGTCGTGTCCAGACGTCTGCTGTGACTGTGGGTCTCGCTCACTTTGCAGGAATTGATTTTTTTCGCAGAAGGCAATTTTTTATCGTTGAGAGTTTTTTTTTATTTTGTTCAAACGGAAAAAAACTTTCTTATAAATATATCACACGTAGGAGAGGATTTTTGTATACAAACAAAATCAATCTATATAACAAACAATACAAAACAAATTATTACTTAGATAATCTGCAAGAATATAAGATGTTACACGATATATGCTTCACATAAAATAGGCTTGTTTAGGATTACCTGATCCTCGGCGAGGTGAACTCCAACCAAGTCATTGGAAAATATATGCATTTGAGAAATTAATGGCGACAAGTCAGGATCTCCAGGCTCTCCTCTGTGTGCAGGACGAAATTTCATTCTAGTAGGGTGAGACATACATGTAGGAATAGAAGGAGAAATAAGTTTATTGTTAGAAAGTAAAGCATTTAGTATGTGTTTTGCGTCTTACTTACGCGTACGTTTTCCATGGTTTTACCAAACAGACTATTTTGTTCAGTTTGCAAAAATCTTTTTCAAACGCAGAAGTGGTCTGTTGACAGCGTTGGGAGTTATAAATAATGTAGGGCTCGGAAAAAGCTGATTGGGTGAAGGATAAGATGCGGTGAACCTTGCGCAATAGCATACCCAGACGCATATACTACTGCTGTAGTTCTTTGTGAACTGTATAGTTTCGCTTGTTCCAGTGGGTGAGTAGCAGTTTCTCCAACCCACGGTAGGCTTTCTCTCGTCTCATAAGTTATCTCCATTGTTCACGCATGAAGTCTGTGTGGTAAGTAGGGTTGAATGTATGTTTCTCCGGAACGAAACGGAGGTCACAAGTGCTGTCTTGCATGTGGATTAGGTAATCTAAGCCAACCTCGAGGAGATGACCCACTTTACCGGAATAATTGAAGCTGAGCACATCGAAATGAGCGATTTCTTCCTCCTTAGCATGTGAAATTTAGAATGTGGTAATTTACAAGATAGAGCATTGCCATAGTTGTGTCTAAATAGAGCAGATTAGCCTCTGGTTTTTATGTGTCATAGCCATCGGCGATACGATGAGTACTGGAGGTAATGTTATGGGTGTTTATAAATGTTCTACCGCCTCGGATACCGCTCTCAACAAACCAATAGGAATCAGCATCAGTGAGTAAATCAACCTGCACGCTAACATAGGAAAAGATAAATAGCTAAGTTAAAAGATTTCCTTTGACTAACAACTTACATTAGTCTTTGTCATCTTAAAGGCTGAATCCCACGAGAGACCAGGTAGAGTTATATAGTAGGCAGTGTCCAACTTGTATTCATGTATAGTTAGTTCTCGAAAAGACTTGAACACGTCAGAGAGCTGGTGCACATCCAGGCGCAGTTAGTCCAACATGTAGTCGCCAAAGGAATGACAGTTCAAGATACGCCATGACTCCTGCGACCTCTGGTAGTCTGTCTCGGAGAATGTTGACTGATTGAGATAATCAAAAAATGACTTGACCGAGCAAAACTTGTATCCTGCAGATGCCTGAGTGAGTCATTGTGGGAGTTGGAAAACACCCCCCATGGTGATGGCTACAGCCTTGATGTCCTTCTGTCTGACATGTGAAGATGTGTCCGCTCTTGTCTGTAGGTAGGTTACACACCAGATTATCCAGTAAGGCTATTAGAAAATCAAAATAGTCTTTAAAGGCAAATGTCATAAAACTATCTCTAGGCTGCTTTTTCTTCTCAGTATTGTAGTCTTCATCATCAACGTCACCGTTCATGTCCGCAATCATCTCCTCCTGTGCCATGTATTTTTCCTTCCTTTATGCAATCACGTTCACATCCCATTCTTTCACATTTTCCAATTGCATTGTCCACAGGCTGGGCCACGATACTCAACTATACATGAGGGTTTAGGGAAAGAGTGAGTATTAAAATAATGTTAGCGATCATCGTTTAACACTAGTAGTATTGTACAGCTATAAGGTATTTAGAAGTAAGGTGGTCATGTTTTATGACTCAAATCTTTTTCTTGTAGCGGCTTTAAAATCAAACTCTTGTCAGCAAATGTAGCACCGCTTAGAAGTGAAGTGGTAGCGCTTTGTGTGTGAGTCAATTCGTATTGCTCGTCGCCGTATTCAGAATTCCAATGGTTTATTTGCTTAAGTTTAAAGTTTATTTTATCTTTTCAGAAGTTTATTGAGGTCGGTAATGCCTACATAGTGTATCTTGTCTTTGGCTTGATTGTCAACAGCGAGAATATTAATTACGCGTGGAGCAATATTAGGATTAAGTTGACAAGGGAGACCACAGTAAGGCAGCATACGAAGAGGATGAGTCTCGTTTATCTCCCTCCACTCGAGTAGGTTTACTTAAAGCCCGGGGTTGAGCTTTACAAATTTTTTCATGTCGTCAGCAGTAACTGGAAAGTTAATGTTGCCAAACTGAAGATCGCCCACCTACTCCTTATACATAACCTTTTGATGTCGGTTACTTGTTATATCTCTATAGTGAAGGATGGAGAGTTATACATAAAGAAAACGATCTTTCGCTTGTGCTCCATTGGCCACGTTGATGACGGTCTGTTTTGCTCTCAGGCGGGGAGGAAGCTCGATGTAAAATTTTTCTCGTTTCTTAGGTACTGAGTTATATCAGATAATGCATAGGTCAAATATTTTAATCTTCTTGACAAGCCGGTTGCGATAATTTTCTATCTTATAATGAAGGTTGGCAATAAGGAGCTCTGTAAATCTGGGTGAGAAACTACCTCAGCAGGTAGAGATACGATAGCGTTCTCTGAGCGTATATTAGAACTGTACACAAGATGCACTTTGAATTCTTCACAGCCGTTGACTAAGATCGCTAGAAATCTCTCAATGTGTGTACGGATACCGACAAAAGTGTCGATGGATTAAATGGGCTTTGTAACAGGGAAGAAACGGATATAACTAGCCGCAACATAGAAAGCAGAGTGCACCTGAGCAATGCTAACATAATTATCGCGAAAAGCATCGTACGTAGGTATATTGCAGGGTTTTTGTTGTTATTTCCCCTGAGAATATTTTAACTCTGGTAGCCCTGAGGCCATCCTGAACCTTGCAGTAATTGTTCCCGATGTCTTTGATGTCTTCATTTTTAACACTGCCCATAACCAGGCCAGGTCCAAGTCTGCTTCGTCGTAGTTCCTGGACACCGGGACAGTATAGAATTATCTGTTCAGGTGTGTCACCCTTTTCTTTGCAAATTTTACACAGCCTGCCTCTCTGACTCACTCATTTGGTGGATAGTGATGCATCACTTCTAGACATATTCTTAATTGGTTTCAGAATTTGATTATTATTAATTTTGCTTGGCCATCCCGCTGGCTACTCTTTTTTTTATCCACTCCTTAATCTCGAGTCTTTTAACTGCGTTCACAATCGCCTTCCATTCAACTACTGCACCACTCTGGACCTTTCTGGTGCTTTCCTTCGCCAGACTATCTGCAATCTCATTGTTATCAATACCACAGTGTGCTGGTATCCACTGGATGTTTACATTTTCTCTGCAATCGTTTGCGAAGTTCCAAATGTCACGATTAATGGTAAATGTTTGTTCTTTGGTCCGTGAGAAAGAATTGCGATGGCTGCCTGTGAATCGGTAAGTATTCTGACCGTTCCTTTGACATTTTGAATTGTACTGAGCGCTTCACGGATTGCCACAAATTCTGCTCTAGTGCTGGAGCACATAGCACCTGCAGTACTGATTTTCACCGTGTTACCACCCGGGAGTTCGATGATGGCTCCACTTCCTCCGTTCTTTATTCCTCCATAGCGCGGACCCGTCAGACCAAACATTGATGTCAGCTGGTTGTTAGTTCTCTAGATGTTCTGTACTAACCTTATTATGTATTAACCTTAAAGAGGATCAAGGATCAGGATTCCTCCTCTTTACTTCGTATGGAGGAGATTCGCCATAAAGTTTCCCGTGCTATGATTTATTCAGTTCTGGATTTAATTGATGCCTTTGTCAGTGCATATCCACCCATTTAGGGTACTTCGCTTATTCCTTAATTGAAATTACAATTCAACGTGTTGGCGGTTCCAATAATCTTTCCAGAAATCATGGATTAAACGCTAAAGAATATTCTATACATGACTTTTTACCAAAAGGATATTCTCATTGGCGCTCCTTCAGCTGAGCTACATAATTCCACATTACGTTTAATAAAGGATTGCTTGCACGAGTTCGATTTTCAACTCAATGCATAAAAATGTAAAACATATCAATCGTCAGTGAAGTTTTCCGGATTTATCTTGTCACAAAATAAACCATTGCCAAATCCTGAAAGAATTAGCGCCTTTTATAAAATGCGTACTCCGACGAGCAAAGACCAACTGCAAATCTTTTAGGGAGTCTTCATCATTACGGTCAAATCTGTGCAAAGTTTTTTCAAATCGTTTGTTCTTTATGCAGGTTTTTAAAGCGTGACGTATATGGGAAGTGAAGTTATGAACATTTTCGACTGCAATATATATCTTCTTCAAGCTATTAAACTATTCCAACATAGAGCGTGCAGCTTTAGCTTCAGTGAAAGCAGTAAAGAACTTCCACCACTATTTAGCGGAGCGTAGTTTTATTATAAATTCTGATCAATCGCCTCTCAGATATATATTTCACCCAAACGGAGTATCCAACAGAATATCCTCTTGGCTACAACTTTAGTCCTTGACTTTAAAGATATAATTAGTTTTCTATTACGTATAAGAAGGGTGAATGAATTATTTTAGAGGATACCCTATGAAGTCTTCCGTGAGGTAATATCTCTTTAGTGCTTACGGTGATTTTACTCGAAATGAATTCGCTACAAGAGTTTACAAACAAGGAATTTATATTTCATGACATTAGTACATACCCCGATCTTGATAATGTTTTAATTAAACAAAAAATCACGAAGAGAGGGCCTCGTTATCCACGTTTATCAATATTGCCATAACCAAGTATAATCATGAATATTCAATTTAACAGGTTATTGTTTATCGAGGTTTTATTGTGGTCCCTACTAAGCCTCTAGGCTCACGCATATTACACCTTCTACATCAGCCTCATCCGAGGATTGTCTGAATTGTTCACAAGACAATACTTTTGATGGCCTGAAATCGATCGGTACATATTACGTTCCAGATTCATGCCAGGAAACGCATAAATGCTCATCTCAGAGCTTGGGAGAATGAAACTTATTTCCTCGAGAGGGTACACGGGAATGTGGCTGATTACAATGAGCCGTACTCGTGGATGCTTCTTCAAATGAGTTGATGTACAGTTACTCACCAATTTATCAGCTAAATCAAAAGATTGGCGCGCTACGACAAACTATGAAATATATGTAAATACCTACGTGCATAGTGTTTGACTATGAAATTAACTTTCATTGCTGGCAATTTCTTAAATTTCTAGAGTCTTCCGAGCTTTCTGACTTCTTATCCAGACATTTTATTTGTCATATAATTACTCCAGCCGGGCATCACCAGTCCAATGGTCAAGCTGAAAGGCTTGTTCAAGAACTGAAGTTCCATTTTCATAAGTCGCATTGCAACGGCGATGATGTCGTGCTACCCATCGTCACTTTCTGTCTCAATCACAATACTACCCCCGCTGCCATTGGCTCAGTACCCAACAGTTTCGTCGAAAGTCTTACAAACTGAACAACCAGTGTCATTAACTTTTTTCAATAGGTTAATGCAGATCTCAAATGGAAATAGTGGTTAGGTATTTTGTACGAATGTTTTGGTATATTTATTAAAAATGTATGTTTGGTATAATATTCTTTAATATTAGACGCTAACAAATGAAGTTTTATAGAAAAAATATTTCTTCGTTTTAAACTTTAAATTTTACATTACAAATTAAAAAGTTACTTATGTATCTTCACAAATTTCTTGCAAATTATACATGATAATTTGCAGATAAATTATCTGGAATTTCTAAAGAGAATACAATTATGTTAAATTTTTCTTTTTAAACGTAATTTTACGTAAAAAACCTCTGTTTTACTTATAATTTTCAAAATCTCATAAATTACAATTAATTCAAAATTGTTTTTCTTAATCAAATGTCATTAAATTTTATATCTAATCTCCATTTAGCAATTCACTTTATTAGTCTTAAATATGTTTTATGTTTAAATATGATATTTATATTATGTACATACATGTTTTGCTTACTTAAAGGGCTCAACTTAAAATTAGCCTAATTTAGACATTTTCTTTGTCTTTGTAAATAATGAATTATGAGAAAATAGAGTCATATTATTATATTATACGTATATACAATAACATAATCATATTATACTCGTATTGTTCATCCCATTAATAATTTTCAGATGTGAAATTAAAGAGATCATGAGCGACACCTATAAAGCGAATACACTTGAATATGTATATATTAATGGTGAACAGGCTTATAACATATATGTAAGTTAACAAAATTATTTCATAATATAAACTAATCATTTAATTTTGTTTAATTACGTGCTACTAAAATTAAAAGTTATGTTTCAAATATATTTTATAGTTTATCTTATAGAACATATCTATCAAAACATACCTTTCCGTGTAAATGATTGAATGTAAATGAAATGTAAAATTAGGCATATAACTCCTTATCATTTTCAAACTTTTATATAATGAACAGTGTTTATGAACAATATTTTTAAACATCTTTCATTCATATTTTTTTAAATTCTGATATTTTCAGACTTAATTTTCATTTTCAACACTAGTTCCACATTCTATATTCTTAATATAGGCAAGACTTATGTCACAAAAAATACGAGCTCAATAGATATTTATACGGTAAAATCATTGTTAATACAGTTATATTTGAAGAACTATTAACTAATTTCAGATGTCATCTCGTATTAAAAAAAAGTCTCTTCTGCTTAAAAATTGTCTTAGTAAAATGATTAATATTTAATAGGGTATAACAAAAAAATATATTTTTTAAACCTTAGTATGGGGTGGAGTGAACATATATGCAACCGGTCATTTAAGATATTCAGATATTCAGACATTCAATTGTTTTATAGACTGAAAAGGGAACAGGGAATAAAACGTTACTTTACCCTAACAAACCAAAGCATGTCTTCATACGAACAACTTTAGGGGAAATATGGGACCCAATGATGGAGTTGAAGATGAAAATCAAATTTCTGAAAATTTGTATCGAACAAAGCCCGAATTTCAAGTGCAAAATAACATGATTATCAAGAATATCAGACAGAGGACGAACATTTTAAGGGCAATAGAGGGAAAGAGGCAAAGGAGAACTGGTGATATATACGGATGAATTTGTGTGACGAGGATCCAATAATGGAGGTATCGCGCGTTAGCATTCAGGAACGGAAAAATGGAGGCACCCTCTCCTTCTTGAAAATAATAGTAGGAGCGAATCTGTACGATGCGCAGATTGATACTGGCTACGTGTTCTCTATCCCCATGTTGGCCCATGTAGATACCGTTGAAGCGCAGCATGAATTGATAGCGACTGGGTCCAGACATCTCTGCCACTTTAATGGGATGATTGCTCACCCAGTTAAATCCGCAGGCATTACTCGACATCTTAGTCTAGTATATGTCCGAGGTAGGAGAGAAGGTCGGTTTCAGTGTAGGCGTAGCCAGGTAGAGATCCCGTAAAGCCTTGGGTAGAGTAATACTTGGGCTCGTTAGAAAAGAGGTAATCTTCTAACGCTCGTTGGGCGAGAATCTCGATCCAACCCACATTAGCACGTAGGTGGTCACGTGGCTCGTCTGGTTCTGTCTTATCATCTATGAGCAGAGGGAACCCGATAACCTCGCCACTGGTAAGTGGGCCTTTAAAACTTGTAAAGACTGGAGACTTGAAAAGTAGGGTAGCACCATTGTCCCGCGTAGTAAGGCCAATTATATGAATTGATCGTTCTTCCATCTTAGCCCAGCGGTAATGTCCCACTTTAACAGAGGGCATAGCCGGTTGATGCTGTGGTCAATGATAAATTGCGACATAATGAGAGGGGAGAGGAGAGGAGACGACCGTGTGACAGTAAAAGTAAGAGCAGAATGAAAGAAAACGAACACACACGCTCGTTTTATAATGAAAATAGACCCGCGCGTCCTTTTGGATACTTTACAGACGTCTCATTGGCTTGAGCCTTGTCTCGATTTTGATTGGTTGAGAGGTGTGGAGGTTGGCACTCCACTCCTCCTTTTGTTATCGTGCTCCTCCTACCCTACTACTTACATGATTTTACAGTATATAGCGATTTGATTAAATATATATTATTATTTAAATTATATATATATTAAAAAGATATATAGCTATCGTCAGTCGTAATTAAATTTCAATCCAATCTATTCTAATCCAATTATTGTATAGCGACCTATTGTATAAGTTGACAAAAATTTCAGGGCGAAGTGTATATCACCATCACAGCTGTCGAACAGTGGTGGATAACACATCCCCCAATAATAGTACAGAAATATAGAATACATTTTGAAGATATGCTTACTACAAAAGTTCTTGAGCAAGAGTGGACTAGTAAATACGGCTGCTATAAGTAGTAAGTAACATTGCTTATCACTATCAGTACTGTAATAATTATACTAACAAAGTTTTGTGTCAACTGTCGCAAATAAAATCTTCTCCCTAGCTGTCTTACGCTTCACATAAAAGACGTGAATGGGTAGTTTTTGACACTCTACCTAACACAAACACATGCAAACAGCAACAAATAATTAGATAATATATATTTAAAACGTGTATACGTGGCATGAGGGAATTTATAACTAAACCCTTATAAATCTTGAATGTGATTATTAAAATATATTGTATTATTTAAAAAAAAAAAATTTCTCCATCAGTAAACACATTTCAAAAGTTAGAACAAAATTTACAAAATCAAGAGTTGACAATGGCTCCAGTAGCCCGTTCATTTGGCTTTCTACTACCAAACAGTCCGTGTATGTATATATCATCACATCGAATTCTGCATCGTTGTCTAGGATTTCTTCTGCTAGTATCAGGTTGTCATCTTCATTTTCGCTTTTTCTTCTTGCCGATTCCAGTGTGAGTCCCTGTTATGTTTTTAAGAAATTAGATAATACCTTGAAGTCAGTAAGTCATTAATAACTAGATGGCGATATCAAATGGTGTAACCTTGTACCAACACTGCGTTTCTCTTTTATAAGTATACAGAGAACGTACAGTCAGACATATATAAATAGTTCATGATGTTATAATATCCATTTATAGTATACAGATCGTTATTACGTAAAATTACTTATTACATGTAGTTAGCATTATAATAATGACAGTATTATTACTTGTTATATTACTATACAGTAATATATGACAAATATCGTAATAAAATATAATTAACAACACAGCAGTCCCTTTCTTGATGCCCAGAGACACGCATGCCTAGGGAGTTTCAATGGTTGTTTATTTTTAAATGCTTTATTCCAAACAATTTTTAGTGATCTAAAATATGACTTCATAATTTGTTTAATTACTTCTTGGAATGAGAACTGTGCTAGAGGATTTGAAGCATGACATCTTGACGATTTCACTATGGCTATCACGGTCAGAGTTGTTGTTCTTTGACTTATTTTTGTAAGATATTCTTCTTTCAGAAGAATTTCTTTTGGGATCTCTTGAGAAGGCCCGATATGAGTCTGGCTGCTTCAAGTTGGACTGATTCTACATTTTCCTGCATTAGATCGCATTGCCACGGGACTCAGCAACTGTACCCATATTCAATGACTGATCTGCTAAGAGCGATGTAAGTGCTTTCGAGGAGATCTTTATTGAGTGTGCAAACGTCAGAACATCCACTGAGTTATCTCTCAGCTTGGACAAAGGTAGACTGGAGCCACCGAAGATTCTGCTCCGGACAAGTCCATAGTTATTTAGCCAACTGCAGCAAAAATTGAGGAACAACTTGCAGAGGTCTCTATTCCAAACCCAGTTCTTGATGGAATCTTCTGCCAGCTAACGCCATCTAGAGACGGGTTTTATTGTGACTCTATCGGTGTGTGCTCTGAAGGAGAGATAGCGGTCGTAGGTCAACCCCAAGAAAGTGGTGGTGGGGTTGAAGCCCAGAGTGCCGTTTTAGGATGATTGTGGATTTCCACCAGCCTGCCTCGTGTGTGTATGTGGATGAGAAGCAAAACATGCATTTCCAAGGATTTATAGTGAGCTTCTTCTTCGTGCTCCACCTCCCCAAAAGTCCACTAGCACTGATATGTCTGCAGTGACCTTGTTGCGGATTCGGCTTCAAAGAGCGATGTCATCGGGAAACATGCTCACGCTAATACCGGGGAAGATAGATTGATGGACAGGGTAAGAATGAACGTAAACAGCAGGAGTGACAAAACGGCTCCTTGGATGAGATTTTGGCTGAGCTTGCCAACTTCATCTTGAATGCCGAGTCCATTTCGTCCCAAAGAAAGGGCAATCGTCATTGACATAACATAAAGCATGACGCTTCCGGACCTCGTGGCTTCTGGCTCTGTCCATGGCATTTAGATTCAAGTGGCTGACTCCGGCATAGTGGTGAAGGAAGAGTCCAACTTTCTGGGCGGCGCTACAGCAGTAGAGACCGTTGTGTACAAAGATTTCATATGGGTTAGGCGTGCTGGGGGGAGCATGCGAGCAACTTCAGCACTTTCCAAAGCCTATCGGTTCCATCCGTCTTGACAGGACTATCAATAAATTCTTTCAATTGGGTTGCTTTGGATGTACGAAGGGGATCCCGCACATTGGTGCAGGCCTGAATCTACATGGCGCGCTTTGTTCAGAGTTTGTGATGAAGCTGGTTACGGCGTTTGATGGTCTCGTAAATCTCAGAAAACATACATGTTTTAGGCTGGGCGTTGAGGTCTCTCAGAATTATCAATCCATTCTTGGGTTGGATCACGATTTGGAACCGGTGATGGTTGAAGCTGATCTGTCCCTGATTTTGAGCGTGTCTGGATGGTTGACGGTTGACAGTAGGTGTAGGTAACCAATAACTCTCCTCTTTTGGCACTGGTGCCATTTGGGGGTAAATGTAAAACAGACTGTTACCCTTTGGTTATATCTACTACAAAAGATAAGTTAAACAAAAACTAATATTTTGCAAATATTGTTTATTGTTATACATAAATATATAGAATTCTTATATAATAAAGTCTATATAATATATATAAGAAGTGTATATATGTCGTCGAGTGCTATAACACTGCAATACCATCCATATTTAAAGCTTTATACTACCAAATTTCACCAGTGAGTGCCCTGCACCTATGGCATATGCCAGATATTTATATAATGTACTTATCCACTAGATAATAGTTGCATTTGCTATTTGGAGTATAAAGTTATGAGGTAAGTTATAATTAATACTATAAGTGTGGCACAGTGTATCAACGACACTCTAAATATGATATTTGATCGCACGTGCATAAAGTCTTATAGAATTTCAGATCAAGTAAGACATTTTTTGATATATTTACAATATTATTACTTTTATTAGAATTTTATTGACTTTTCAATGGTGTATCTTTTCACATTTTATCTTTTGGTGTAAAAACGTAATAAAGACTAATAAAAAGTAAGACAATTTATGAGAACAAATTATTCTTTTTTTAATGAATATGCCAGGTATAAGACAGAGCAAAATAATATAAAATGTAATCTCATAGTCAAGTTCAAAAGCATGTATTAAAAACTATCAATATTAATTTTCTTCGAATTTCGAATAGATTCCATCCGATAGATGAAGTCAGGGTATTGCCCTCATACAGACGCGGCTATCATCCCCCTCCTTAAAGTCTCCAAGGCTGCGAACAGCATTGATTCCTACCGAATATTCAGCCCCACCTCTAGCATCGCTAAGACCATGTAGAAGATGATAGACAGACATCTCAGTACACTCACAGAAGATAGGCTCGATCTGCAAAGACAAATTTCGTTTTAGGAGAACCAAATCCAGTCAAAAACAAACCTTTGTTTGTTTCAAGACATAAGTGACGGAATTCAATCCAATTGGGCAAAGTACACCATTATTGAGCTAATGATTTACTGCAAAGCTTATGACAAATTGTGAAGAAGCTCGTTGTTCGAGGAAAAATTAGATCCCTGAGTCCCTCAATGGATATGAATACAACACATTCCTCCTCCGCCAGAAACTCCCTCAAGAAGCAATCCTATCACCGCTACTCTTCCTCCTATTCATAAACCCTGTCAGCCTGTCAGGAAGGTTATTCCGGTCATATTACAACCAACATGTATTCTGTTGACTTTGATAACTTTATTAACTTTGGTGACAACACACATCTAAATAAGCATCTGAAGGAAGCTAAAAGCAGTAGTATCTGCTGTAAAACAATAGAGTAAAGTCAATAAGTTATGCCTCAAGCACTCAAATTGTAATATAAGTATATTCAACAGCAATACCTTCGAGGCACGAAGCAGGTTGGCGCCCCACAGTCAACCTCGGTGATTTCCCACTCCACTTAAAACCCCACCTAGTATTTCTGGGGATCGTTTCGATAGAGCCCTGACATTCAAATCGCATGTCAAGAAGGTCACAGCTAAAGTTAGCAGAAATTGCATGATGCTCGCCGGGCTAGCTACCAAATTCTGAGGAAACAGTATCAGCTCGATGTGCACTCTCTTTCATGCTGTCATCAGGAGCAGCAGGAACTATCAGTCCCTGCCGCGCGTGAAAGCTATAGCTCATAAAAATCCAACCCCCAGATAGTAGAACAAGCACAGAATATGGCTCTTCGCATAGTCACCGGTCAGTTTCACTTGTCATCTCGTGCCATTGCTTCAACTTATGTATGTATGACTGCCGTTGAATTTTGTATGTTTGGTACGACGGTGTGTTAGTTAGTGTTAAGCTTCTGAGTTATGCTTGTGTTTATTGACGAAGAAGTTTTAAATTTGAATAAAATATGAAAATAGGTTTCTAGAGGTTTTATGAAGAAATAAAACGGGTGAAACGTAAAAAAGGGTAGATTAATCCCCGAGAATGACGTCAAGGGTACAAATAATGTAAACATAGCTCAAGTTTTACACTGGAAATAACGCCAACGCAAGTTTTTCTTCGATCGATGACATTATGTGATACACAGTCTTGAGAGTCAATGAAATATTTGTAGATACTACTATTGCTGCTCTTGCATATGCTTCTTGTATATGCTTCATCTAGTATTAGTCCAGTCAAACCCGGTTTCCAAATGTAGAATAGTGGAAAGGTGCAATTTTTAGACTTACAAAGGTGGTTACACATCAAAAAACAAATTTCAAATTTGCATAACACTTTGTAGGGGAAAATATTTTATGATTATCAAGTATATTTTTCCATACAATATCTATCAATTTAATTTTTTCGCTATTTTATGCATTTCATGCATTTTATGCATTTTATGCAGTTTAAATCGCAAATTAGACTAATCGGTGTAAGCGTTCAATTATAATGTTTTTCAGTATACATATAGCTTTATAGCTAATTTTTTAAGGAGATTTTTAAATGTAGAATATGTAAAATGATGTGTATTAAACTTTATTTATAAAATTGTAGTTAGGCCCAAAAATAAGGCATTGTGTGACATTTAGATAGAAGTCATAAAAGTATCGTATATGTTTAATGTAAACAGTTTTACCTATGCTTGGAAACACTTTCCTAAAATGCAGATTTATGCGTATCTTGTATATTTCATTAAAAACTTTTATTTTTTATTATTTAATCATTCAAATCTAAGTCATTCTCATGTCTAAAATCATTATTTTTCAAAAACCCATAAAAAAAATTTATTAATTTTTCTACTGTTTTTTGTCGGTATGCTTTTTATTTCCAAATGTTTTTGTTATGACATAGCAATTAAAATTGTGTGTGAATTATGTAAATTGAATTTTTGTATATTTTTCAATGTGACTTTCTTTTTTTTCATTACTTTTCAATTTTTTGGTATTTTAAAAGTGGTAAAATATTTTCTATTCTTTGGTGAATTCGATTTACTAGTATAATAACATTTTACAGATTCACAGCTTCAGACAAAAGAATAAGAGCTCGTCGTTGCTATATTTATTTAACCAAAAATAATGACTTCACGAAAAATTTGGTCTAACTTAATCAAATATTTAGCGCTTGGTACAACAACTTACTGCAAATAATGGTGGTAATATATTAGATTACACACAAACGAAACTTATCTAAGATTATTATCAGTTTTTAATAAGTGCATCAATTTATCAAATTCATCAAAAATTCCTTTGGTTGTTTACTTTCTGAAATCAGTTGTTTGTTTCAACAGGAGAGCAAAAATACCATGAGGAGAGGAATTTTTGAATTTTCGTTTTGTGGTATTATGTTAATATGTGAAATAGAAGAATTATTATATGTTTTCTTTTACTTTCTAAATAAAAATATAAATACTAATTCTAAGAATACTGTTAATAAATATATTTAAAATTTGATAATTTACGGTTACTACATATATTTTCATTTTGTTAAATAACCCCCCAAACAAATTTATCCTTTTCAGCATGACATATGGATATCGCATAACTTGCAAATTTAATGGGTAAGTATAACATTTCAAAATGTCATATTCCAAATAAATAGATCAGTAGTTTACAGTTTAAGATTAAATATTCTTTGCATTCGATAAATATTAATTACAAAGCGTATTATCCTACTATCATTATACCTCTTGACTTTGCTAAGTTATGTATTACATATCAGCACTTATAGGCGCAAATATATTTTCTAATTTAAATAGCAAATTTTTCCACTATAATTTATTTTAATATGATATCATTAAAATAATCTTTTTGTTTTATGACAACCAATATGAAAGAACAAAGAAAAAAGTACACATACTTTATTATTTATAACTTTCTTGTGAATCTCTAAAATGTATCTAAATGTTCCATAAACTCCTGAATAATTTCCTATAAGTTTCTATAACTCCTATAATTTTCATAAATTTCCGAAATGATACCCTCAAATTTTGAAAAATCTTTCCTTAACTCCTAAATGATATCCTTAAACTTGTTATATATCATTATAATATTAAGTTTTTATTGTAAAATATCCATTTTAAAAGAACAAAACGCACATACTTTATTATTTATAATTTATAGTTAATATTTTAGGAATTTAAGAAAATGTTAGGGTATCAGTTTTAAATTAAGGAAATTTTTAATTTAGGAGTAATAGAAACTTCGAGAAAATCATTCAAGTAGTAGGGAGTGGCACGATCACAATTGCGTGGGCGGGAGGGGGGGCTGAGTCATGCTCATTCATGCTCAGATGCACTTTGAGTCCGGTGCACTTTGTAACGACTGTTGCGTGGGAGGGAGGGGTGGAGGGTGTAGTCTCGACCAATCACGATCGAGTACGGCCAGAACAGTAAGAGTATATAAGGAATACTTGCGGCTGTTTTAGTCATTCTACTTTGCTTCGCACTCGTGTACGGTCGTATACTCGT
>JAYRBW010113358.1:0-40456 GCA_036023295.1 Invenusta paracnida
TTAACTAAAGAGCTAACACATTTAACGGATATTTCATTTCTTTTATGGGTTGAGCTAACACACTTTTTGTCATTTTTTGCTTATATTAATATCACAATTTTTGATTAATAGATTATTTTAATTTAGTGTTTTTCAAAGCGACTATAACAATAGGGATGACAATAAAAATACAGAAAATGATGTACTCGTATAGTCTCGTTTTTTGTCACCTGTAAAAAAACAGGTTATGATAAATGTTTATAATAGTAGACTTTATAGTAAACTTATTTATTTATACTTATTCATTTTTATAACTAAAACTATATATTACCAAACATTATAATATTAACATCATATAAATATTTAAAAACCTATTTAGATAAATATATTCACAATTTGAGTGGTATTTTTTTAAATATTGAAAACAAAAGAGTTTACCTTCAGATAATGGTAATGAGCATTTAAATTAACAATTATTCCATACAGCGATATCACATAACAAAATAGTACTTAAAACTAAAATATACAACCATAATTAATTAATTATCTTTCATGAACGCAAATATAGTACTACAAGTCCCATTATAAAATGCACGCACACAAATAAAAATCACGAAAGTAAAAAATGTATAGAATAAATTCTTTAACAACAAATAACTAATATAATAGCAAAAGTATTATACAATACGTACAATTTATCTAAGATGTGGTTATATAGTGCACGTGCTCTATATTGCACTATAACAGATATCATATTATATATTTATTTTATTAGCCACTTAAAAATTCTTAAAAATTATTGATATGAACATTGACTATCTCATAAAACAAAGACTGCCGCTTCATAGCTCGCAACCTTACATAAATATGCTGAAAAGTAAAAAAATAAACTATTCAAATTATTTTTTGTCAGCTTTCATGCAAACTTATAATGATTATACATACAATAAGTAGCAAAAATAAATAAATAATAAAAATAAAGATCCACTTCAATTTAGTTGATAACCCAAATCGGAGGTCATCTCTGTACTGGAATAAACACTCTATAACAGACAAACAATTCGGCAGAGTTTCGATTTTACATATTGCTAGGTGCTTCATAAAATGACAAATCGACTGATTTACATGTACGTACACATATCTATCGCACACCCCTGTCTATTCTCACAACAAATCTTGAGAGAGTTATTCTCTCTATCGTGAACGCTCTAACTATTATAGTGAAATGCAATTGTGAAACAAGTTTACGTTTGAGACAGATAATATAAACACAACAATATACAGTCAGCTGCTTCACAATAGCCTTTTATTGTTGCAAAATAAAGAAACACACAAACAACCCGTACAATTGGGTACATATAATGGAATGCTAAACGAACAATACGACCGAACAACAAATCGCATACATAGGTACATGTGTCAGTAACTCTTGAAATATATTAATTTTAATAATTGGACATAATACATACAACACAGAAATTGTCATAACAAACGCCAGAAATATATGCCAGTAATCTTTCTGAAAGTTAATTTTGCAGCAGTTAGTGTATCTGTGTACGTTGATATAACGTGATAACTATTGAACCCCCCTGTGATAGAATAAAATTTGAGATCAGACATTTTGAATAAAAACTTCTGTGCGTCGCAAATTAATTGAAAGAATCTTTAACAAAATTAATGGAGATCTACAGTTTCCTACTTATTGTTTCAATTGTGATGTGGATTTTTTTCCCGTTATTCCTCGACGGTGCAACCCTAACTCACTCCTCTCAAAGCACAGACATCCGACATCCCAAAACCATTGGCTCTCCCTACGTCTATTGGTGTCAATGGAGCCCCTGGTCTAATTGTACCACAGGGTGTGGTCCTGGAACCATTTCTCGTACTAGAACATGCACTTGTAAACCTTCTGCCACATTTCAAAGAAATTTCGGAGGTGACTCCTATATTCCTTGCCAACCGGTGAAAATCCAGGTACACAGCCGGTATTGCTATAAAGAGTGCATCTCCGTCTCGCTGGTCGCTTTCACAGTTATGTTTATCGTCTTTTTTATCCTTCCCTGTGTTGTGGTTGCCTATATTAAGTGCTGTAAAAAGGATACTTTGTCCGCGTCGATACCATCAACGCAACAAAACAGTGGGTCAAGAAACGAATCGTGTGAGTCTTCTTCGAGGAATGGGGGTGGGCTGGGGGCAAGATTCGGACTGCGGGATATGCCCCCAAAGTATTCCGATGTTGTCCAACACAACAACCATCTCGACTTCTTCTCATCGACTACGCCACTGGAGCCATCGCGAATCGGTGAGGATGACAATGACGATTATGACGACGAGTCCGGGGAAGTGATAGACCAAACAGACAGTAGTCAGTTGCCTAACTATGATCAGGCCGTTCAGTTGACATTAAGGGAAGGCAGTAACACACCTGCATCACTACCTTCGACAAACTCAAACTAAGATAAAAATGCGTTCTATACACATACATTTTGCTTTTTATACGCAAATAATATTCTTATTTATAGCTTAAAGACTATGTAAATATTTTACTGTAGAATGTATTCAGTACTCCAAATCCGAAATAAAGTGTTTAAACAACAAAGTCTATTAATTGTTAGAAATAATCCAAAAATGTGGTGTTAGTTAAAAATGCTATCCTCTTTACGTCGACATTTTGAAATTGAACATAATAAGAGCAATTGACTGTAAACCATTCCACTTATTTTTAAAGGTGAATAGTAAAAAAAATGTATGAGTGTTACATCATTTATTAAACATTAAAGGCTAATAAAAACATATAGTTAGTTAGTTAGTTAGTTGTCTATATCATTGAACTTTACTGTGTGTGTGTGTGTGTGTGTGTGGGTGATCTTTATAGTGTGTAGTAACTTTTCGAAAGACGCTAGTTTCCCTTTTCTATATTTCTACAATGTACATTTCCTTTTAATAAATAGCATTCGATCATAGATAACGTTCATATAGAACAAATTACTGAAGCAATACTATAACCGTTTTTTAAATTCTGTACAGAAATTAAGTTCTATTTTTACATTATACAATATGCATACTTTTCAATATATATATAACAAGTGTACCTACTGTAAAATAATAATAAAAATAATCACCTTAAAAGCCATTTTAAACTTTTAAGGAACAATTAAATTGTAGTTTATAGTTTAACAAGCCAATACTATAGGTGTATATTCAGATGAATACTCATATTTTACTGTATATTCTGCTATATGGTATTAATTCATAGATAAGTAATTACTTAGT
Organism: Invenusta paracnida; assembly: GCA_036023295.1. Lineage (NCBI taxonomy): Eukaryota > Metazoa > Platyhelminthes > Proseriata > Coelogynoporidae > Invenusta > Invenusta paracnida. Next base: position 3,253 of record JAYRBW010113358.1, read on the forward strand.
TCTTTAAATATTACACAATTTTGGCATTGATATAAGTCAATCAACTAATATTAAATAAATCTAGCTTAAAGTAAAATATATACTATATCATTTATATATAATATTAAATTAAATTTGTAGTACTTCTTAAAATAAATTTCTAAAATAAGCATACTGATAATTTATAAAAAATAATATCCAATAATTGAATAAATGTATAAGTAATCATATGATCTACATATATCAAATAAAAATCTACGCCAAAATATGTATAATTCTGCTGTGATTGATAACTCTAATGCTAGTAAAAATTATAGAGGAGTGTGATAGAGAGGTCTAACTCAGATAAATATATATGTAATTTGTGTATGCAGTAAATTTTTTATTGAAATCGCGGTAGATATTGCGGTTTTTATTGACAAAGAAATTTAGTATAATTTTTGTTTTGATAATTAAAAAAAAACAGTACTTATGCTACAATTTTGAAAATAGAAGTACGAGTAATCTATTTTTTTATTCATCAAAATAATTACTTAAATAAAAATATGCAGGTACTACATATTAAGATAACATTTATATTAAACAATTTAAAAAAGTAAATACATATTAATAGATTATCTATATGTAGATATACAGGGTCTCCCATAACAAACGGCGTTTTTGAAAGTAACAGATTTTATGCATAACAGATATTTCTATGATTGCTATTTTTATCAATATTGATAACATATTTTTATGCATAACAAAAATTTCTATTCTCGTAAACAAAATTTAAAACTTTCATATTTTTAATGATTGTACACAATGGAAGCTACTACTGAACAAATAAATAAACTTTTTTGTATCAACGCTAGCAAGAATATGAAAGCTGTAACTATACATTCTTATCTGGTAAATGTTTATGGTAAAAATGTGAACAGTTTGTGTTGAAGACCTTAGTGAAAGAGGTGAAAGATGGTTAACGAGACACTATATCTAAACCTACGGTAGTAGGTTGTTAGTCATGCGAGCAACCTATATGCACAGTATGGTATATTAAAATACCACAACGGCCAATTTTAAACAGCTACCATTTAAAAACTAATTTATTTTGAAATGATTTCTTTAACTTTTATTGTGTAGCGCCTCCGAAAATTAATCAACTTGAAAATGTTCAACTTCATAACTATTATAAAACCCGATATATTTAGGTGCAAAAAACGATTTTTTTCGTAATTCTTCTAATTCTTCATCTTATTCTTCAGACCCAATAACACCACCTAAACTTTAAGCGATTTTTGTGAAATTTTGAACATATATTGAAAATGTCCCGGAGATGAGAAAAATGATATTTTTGCCTAGCAACCGTTGCTAGAGGCCTAGATTTTGCATAGCAACCATTGTTTCCTATCTAACACGTTATAAATTGCTCATTTTCAGCGTAAAATAGACCACTACCTATGTGTTCTGCTAGAACAAAATTGTTATTGTTAAAATCACCGGGGAAAACTAAATAAAAATAATGTATTCAGCAAAAAATTGTGATATTAATATAAGCCAATAATGGCAAAAAGTGGGTTAGCTCAACCCATAAAAGAAATGAAATATTCGTTAAATGTGTTAGCTCTTTATAGTTAATAATATTGGACTTGAGCTAACTACGTTTTTTATTATTAAGTATATTCCTGCCATTATAATACGTTTATTTCTTAATTAATAGAAATATCAAAAGTAAAATTGATGAATACATAAAATTAATAGAAAACACATTAAATTGAATGAAGTTATACAATTATAAATATCCTAGACAAAATGCTTTTAGTATAATAGTTTTTTAAGTAGTTAGCTCAAGTCCAATATTAATAACTAAAGAGCAAACACACTTTTTGCCATATTATTATATTATAATATGATTATTTTCTCATATTAATATTCATTACAAAAAATGTGCGCGTGTTTAAAGAAAAGGTTTCCTTGGAATTCAATGCACATAATACATAATATATAGACGCAACTAAACAAAAAAATCGATGCTCGAGAAGTACTTTAGCACAAGTTCCAATTATTTAAATTTACTAGTCTATAAGAACAAACCATATAGTGTGTTAAATATCGCTTAAGTTGAATGTATTATAAAGAATGTTATCCAATTCAAATACACAGTTGTTTGAAAACCGTGCTTTTTGAACTTGGCAATTTTTGATCAGAAGTATAAATTAATATATATTATGTATATATGTACAGAATACTCCTGTTAATTAGCCACCCCTTGGACGAAACAAAAAGTGAAAAATTAAGCGATATCTGTACAGGTATACAGCTGGGGAATTGAAATTATGACCAGTATGGAGGAATTACGAATTAACAGCAGTATACCGTATATAACATTTTTATGTCTAACTTTTTTTAATGCGCATTATTTAGAATTAGATACATTTTATATTATTTAGCTTGAATATAAATAATATTAAAATGTCGTAATATAACGTAAAAAATATATAGTAACTTATTTTGCACTATTTTATTGTTTTTAGTAGATATTTATAGTACAATATGGATGGTCTAGACCAACCTTAAATATCAAAAACAAAACTGGCGACCTATTATTGTCTGTTAGTAGCTACAAATTGCTTACGAGAAAAACTGAAATAAAAAATCACTTACATACGATCTTAACTACGAACATTGTTTACGAAGTATAGCCAGTTAAAAAAGTTTCTAGAAAATATATACAATGATGTCAGTAACACGAGGAAATGTGATCGTACGAACATTTCGAGGAAAGGCCTCCAGAGTATGTGTGGCCGGTCTGTCCTATCTCCCTTCGCAAAGGGGTCATTTAAGATCAAACAATGCTATTTCTATTTCTATTGTCATTTCTATGTCATTTCTATTTGCAAATAGTCGACCTTAAACGATGCTATTTACGATCGTATCGTCCATGATGGCCACATTATAATTCCAATATTTCAAAATCAATAGTTTCCTAGTTACCAAGATATAGAATTAGTTGAATATTCTTTAAAAATCCTTGGAAACCATTGAATAAAATTATTTATTTATAAAGAATCGCTAATTAAATGGTCAAAATTAGTTTATAAAAAATGGGCTGTGGATTTAAATAGCAATTATTAAAAAATAGTACTAAATTCTACACCAAAATGGGAATAATGATTATAGGGAATGAAATACATCCCAATTAACTGACCTGGTGTGAATAGCGGAGACCCTCGGCACAAACGAGACAGCGAAATTCCGTCTGTTCGCCCTTCTCTTTCACCGGGAGAAGAAGACGATGTCCCGTCTCAAGGGTATGTTGAGAGGCTGCAAGGAGGCCCGCTGAGCTAGCTAACCACTTTCCACACTGTACACAGATTGTCAGACCTGCCCCAGAAAGGTTGTCGCCAACAGATTGGGAAGGGGGGAGGGGGTCTTCAGTTAACAATATTATACTTAAAGTAAAACTATTCTAATCATAATATTAAATTATTTTAAATTTGGCATTGCTAATTTTTGTAACGTATTATAATATATTATATTATTTTGTAAAATATTTGGTTTTAATTTTCAAAATGTTCGTATTTGTAAAATACTATATTTTAAATAGATATATTATATAGATCTTGTAAATCGAGTAGTTCTTTTTCATTTTTATCATTAAATTAATCATTAAATCATATAAATAAAACAAATTTTGTATAAGACAGAAGTTCATTAATTGTTCTCAGTTTTACTCAAAGTTAAAGGTTTATGCACTAATTATTATAATATTTTAAAGATAAATTAATGAAAGTGTAAAAAAATAAGAAGTAGAGCTTTCTATGGTTAATTTGTCGCGAGTAAAAATATAAAAAAATAAGTCATCATTTCATAATTGTAACAACTAACACCACTGAATATAAATATAGTCTATAAAGATTTATTGAATAGAGCAGTGAATATACCTATGTGAATTAGATTCTCTCGATTAGTAAACAACTCTAACTTTACGAGAAAAACCAGCGTCCTATAAAGAACAAACGAAATCCATGATAGTGGAGCAAAATGTACGCAACTTAATTAATAGTGTCATATTTTATAAATTATGTCCATCAGAGGTGATTGCCATAAAAACATGTTGCTTAAATGTATTTCCCGTGCTACTAGAAAGATAATATTTTCTCAGATATGAAATCGATAATCAATAAACAGGCTCTCACCAGTATTCCTCTCACTCTTGACACTCTCCTCCTGCTGCTGACTCTGAAGGAAGCGCTGCTGACTGCCTCTCCCCCCGCCTCCCCCTCTACGCCCCACACCCCTGCCAATCGGTTGGCGCATCCTTATTGGCTGAGACCGGCTGTCCAAAAGAAGGAGCCCACCACGTCTTCGTCCCGTGTTGGTGGCCACTGTAGAAGCTCCAGAGGTGACCAGCTGATGATGGGATAGGTGGTGTTGAGACTGTTGAGCGCTTCTTACCAGTTCAACTACAGTTGTCTCGGGGCCGGGTGGAGACGACGAGTCGTGATGCTGTTCCCAACTCACAGAATTCACCGAACGCTGGAAATATATCAAAAGTGTGATGACAAAGTCAATACCCCCTATTCAAACAATAAAATACATTTGACGACAATCAGATTGATTAATGGTCACAATAAAACTCCATAGCATTTATATTATGTACCTACACTATTACGAAGCTGATCATACCAGAAATACAGACAATTTTGCCGGCGGAACAAGATTAGTCATCTAACCATATTATGTCAGTAATATAGGGCTGAAAAATCGCGTTGCTCTATAAGAAAACTACAATAACTGTTTCTTTATGAAGTAATGCGATTAGTTACAATAAAATATGATAACATTGTATAGAACTCACCCTATGCTGGCGCATCCCATCCTCTTCTTCCTCCTCTCCCACGTTACCCATGACATCCCCAGCAGACGAGGGAGTAGCGGAAGTGGCAAGTGTCGTGAAGTGACTGTGCCCTGAGACGAGAGTATGTCTACTGGCCTGGTAGACACCTGGAAACTCCTCACCACAAATGGAGCAGACGACACCGCCCATTGGAAGTTGTGATTGATCCTGAAATAGGCATAGTTTATTATCGGAGCAGTTAGGGTTAGAGAAGTTCATTATTAATTATCAATTTAATTATCAGAATATCAGATTTTTGAAAAATAGTAGTCTCAAAAATGTCTCGAAAAAACTACTAGGTAAAAAATATTCTTCACCTTGAAGTTAATTGGTTACAATTATTGTTTTAACCTAATCCACCTCTAAATGAGATATTCGTTGGTTAAACGTTTTGTCATGACTGAAGGTAATAAGGTAAATATAGGCATAGCGTTTACCGGAAAATCGATAAATTAGATGGATAATGAAATTATATTTATAGAACCATTAAATTTGACGTAAAATTGACAATACTCACCAGAATCAACTTTTCCTCCTCATCATCTTCGCCTCCAACTAACAGCAGGTTGGCAGCCGCTGTTGACCGTGCTACCGCCTCGGCCTCCTCATCAGCATCAACCAACTCATCGATCTCCGCCCCCTGATCAACATCAACATCATCGTTGCCAAGGGAATGATGCGGCGCTTCTCCACCCCTCGCGTGGTCTTGAATGATACCAGTGTTAGTATTGTTGTTGGTGATGATTGAAGAGGCAGCGGTGGCAGATGTGCGGGTAGAAGTGGTCAGTCCGGTAACATCATCAACGTCGACGTCATCAGGCCCCATACCATCCACCAAAGGAGCACAATCCACTGGGTCAACCAGACATCCTGCGTATGTATAAATAATACAGTTAATTTACTATCATTCAAAATGTAATGAAGCAGGCTTTCAATCTTAAAATAATTTGTGAAAAAAACACGTTACTCTACATTGGTATGCATTGATATAGATTAAGTAGAGCAGATCCCAAAAATGAAGACAAGTTTAATTTCGTTACTTTACAAAAAATATACCACCAGATGTACCAGAGGTCAAAGTATGCATTTTAAAACCACATCCTTAAAAATTGGAACTCTTCAACATTCTTTTTAACAAGAGCTACACTGGTGTGGATTTATACTATAGGCTTTCTTGATCAAATACATCGACGTCGGATCAAAAGACGGCTGAAATTTGAATTAAAAATCACATATTTTGTCAGACCAAATGTTGGCAAGGCCATATCAAATGCGTCCAAGCAGAATTAAATGTTGACAGAATAATTATATAGAGCGTTTAGAGATTATAATGTTAACTGAGAGTAGATATTTATGTATTGTGGCAATTTAAATTAAAGCCTTTTGTATATAGGTATGTATATAAATACATATAAAATTGTAAACAATTATCCATATTGCAAACTATTAACTATAGAAAATAAATTAAAAAGGTATTTACAGTTGATAGCTATAGCAGATATCGTCAGGCTATAAAAATAACAGCAAGTTATACTTCCAGCTATAAGATAGATACTAATCTTCCCCATAGCTACATACTATTTCAAATTTAAATTTCTGTATAGAATTTGTATATTTATGCTCACACTATTAGTTAGCTACCGATATACAGAGTGCAGTCATATAAAGTAATTTAACTCGAGACAACTAAAGTAGTGTTAATTTCTTGTAGCATATAAGCTTATTCTTATTCTTGCAGCATTAGTATTCTTATTCTTGCATCATTAAAACGTATTTCAGTTTTATGTAATGTAGTATACCTACACCTCAGAAATATGAAAGTAACTTTACAATATTTAATATATATGTGCAACATAAATTACGCTCAAGCAAGTTAACCATTTTATATACCTACTACTGTATTATTTAAAAAATGTAACATGTATTAACATTATTATATAGTTTAATAAAATATTATTAATAATATATATCTCTATATAGATGTTATCGGTGTGTGTATGCTAGTACCAGCCGGAAAATATTACGCTCTAATGCATTAAATTTAGTTAATTTTGAGCTTTATTATCTATTTTACGCATATATGGTAGGAATATAGTTTGCATTGTGGATAATTGTTTTTAATTTTGTATGTATTTATATACATCATATACAAAAGGCTTTAATTTAAGTTGCCACAATACATAAATATCAACTGTCAGTTAACATTATAATCTCTAAACGCTCTATATAATTATTGTGTCAACATATTTGATGTGGTCTGGATGTATTTTATATGGCCTTGTCAACATTTGGTCTGACTAAATACGCGATTTCGAATCTCAGCCGTCTCTATTTGATGGGGAAACCTATATTTCCCCTTTTACACCAGTCAACCAAGAGTTATTTATTCGTTGGTTTGTACCATTAGATATACAAATATATATATACAAATCATAATTAGCTACATTTTAATATTACAATTCAGTGTATACCTATATAAGTATAAACCATATTACATTTCATCTGTTAATTCATTAAGATTTTGTTTCGTTTATTTTTAATTAGCGATGTTATATCTTTAAAAAATCACATTGTATACTAGTGCTAGAAGTAAACAATTTTAATTTCCAATGTGAATATTTAGTTTATATTATATTATGGTCGGCTGGTTCTTTTTATGCCTATATTTTTGCACTGCACTATAAATCGATTAGACAAAATATATAGCTTACTTAATAAGGCCAGTGATGATGTCTTCAAGAAAAGTAAAGTACTATGATCACCTTTTTCCATTTTAAAGGCATTATAAAATTGGTAGCATACTGTCATTTTTTGTGGCTTATGATGGTTCCTAAAATGTATAAAATGACTAGTTCCTAAAATGTATTATTTTTCTTTAATGATGTTCCTTACAGTTTTAATTAATAACAGTTAGAACATATTTTAAATCACCATTTATAAATGCACTTAATAATGTTATTCCTACAAAGTGAGTACACACAATTTACGTTAATTTTTTATCCGATGGCAATATAGATTTCAGCAGGCCTGGCTCATTTTAAATCCTCTATCCTTCTTATCGTTTTTCTTCTCCCAAAGTTTTTCTGGTTATTGCTTACTTGACTTACTAACTAATCGAGTCAATAGTCATAAATTATTTTTCCGATTTTCCTACTTCATATTGTACTTGCTGATGGTGGTATTATTTGTTGTGGTACTATTCTTAAGGGAGTAGTGAGTTTTTTAGTTCTATAAAATGACTGTCTTCGTCTCCACTTTTCTACATATCTACTTCTGAGGCTGTAGTTTATTTGATATTGACTCGAGGTTTTTTTGATTTGATGATTGATTTTTACGATAGCTATAACAGCTATAATCGCGTGTTGCACCATTTTTAGTGTGGTTGTAGTAATCGTTTTTATTTTCGGTATTTTTTTAGTGAAGGTGTATTGCTATTTCTGATTTATATTTTTACTATGTATTCACGAATAGTTTGACGTAAGACCCAAGTTTATAAACTTAGGATTTCATATAGTTTTTAGTGAATTTTAAACTTTAGTAAATGTTAAATGATTTACAGTTCTATTTTTCTCTTTAATATTATATCCTGAAGTACATGAAAAGTGTATAAATTCTATTTTTAACTATCAATACTTTTATGAAATAATATGTCGGTTTTTATAAACTAATTTATATACAGTAAAATTTATTTGTGTTTTAGTGTTTAGTATTTTCTGCAAGCTTGATGTTATTATGATCTTATATAGTCTATAGATGAATAAAATATGCAAATATTAAATGTTCTCAGATACTATATTTGGTGTATAAAGCTCGACGTTTCGGAGCAAGGCACCTTTATCAAGAGTAACACAAGTAATAAGTGAATGCAGGAAATACATTTTATAATAGAGGCAAGAGTACATAAACACTCAAGCAAGGTACAATCTGATTTATATATCTAATTATATAGTCTGTTTGTGAAGAAATATGAAACATCTAGGCTCTAATGATATCCATTACCTTCTTACTCTCCTTACATTCTTCTTTTATTAAATTGGATATGTTATTATCGTCAGATTCTGCGCCTATAATATAAAAATTACCATCAGAATAAGTTATCACGTTAGAAAATAAATATTTATGTGAAAGATAAATCTTTAATTAGTTTAAATTGAGAGTAGAAATTTAAGAGTTTTCATTGAAATTGGTTTCACTTTTTAAATGCCTCCGCATATATGTAATTCTTTGTGAACTTGAAAGCCTGCAATTCTTTTATAAGGACTTCGATATGATATTTGATTATTGAAATTTGATTATTTTTCACGTTTTTTTGTTACAGAATGAGATATTATTTGATGATTCAATTTTCGTGAATGTACAAATCAACATTTATTTACTTCAGATATAAAAGCATGGAATTAAAAAGGATTATAATTTAACCTGGGACCTTAAGCTACTTTTGAATGGAGATTATATAATTTTGTTATAAAAAATTGCTTTCCTTAACAATTTAATACTAAAAATATCGTTCATACAATAATCTCCTTATTGATACTTAATGGTATTTTCGTTTTCAGCAATTTTTCCGTTTTTTGCTTACTTTTCAATGACAAATGTCGGTCGTCACATTTCGATGTTATCATTTATATATATTTTTATTCTATAATAAACATGATATTCAGTCTAAATCGTTTATGAGGTGCAAATATCCCTCATTATGTTTTTTATTTAAAACAAACAAGTGTATATTGCACATATATACACATTTTAAAGACATTAGTTAAAAATATTATTTTAATTTTAGCTTTGGATATATTTAATTAACATGGCCGGCAACTTTACATCAAATTCAGAACTTTATTTATATTCTAAATTGTTCAATTTCTTAGTAATTTAGACATTTAATTATCTTATCCGACAAAATTAGAAATTTTGAAATGAAAATAGAACAAAAAAACATGAATATACTTTAATGTACTTAATTGTTTATATAGTATACTTACTAGTGATTACATTAATTAATTAAATTTTAAGTCACTAGGGTACAGGAATAATAACAAACACATTACCATGGTATTATAATCTACAGTGTTTGTATACGTTTACGTACAGTTTTTCTATCAGTTATTATGGTGGCCGAGTGGTGTCAAAATATAACTACGTGTTTTTATCTCCAATTTATCATAATTAAGCTGCTTATTTACACAATAAATTGCTTCCTTACTAAGTTGTTTAATAAGTTGCTTCTCTATTCAAGCAGTTACTTCTTTTGCCAAAAATCTGCTTTGCACAAGAAATTGATTTTTTCGATAAAAAGTTACGTCTTTACTATAAGTTGAATTTTGCACAAAAACACACTTCTTTACATAACAAGTTCATTCTTTCCTTATTGACCTTGAATTTGTTTATATCAATAACACGAAGTTATAGAGAAAGTAGAATGTCCTTTTTTAAAGCTCAGCATACGTCATATTTGGTTTGTGTGTGAAATAGGTGACTTAATCGACGCTCAGTGGCTGAAATTGGCTGCCCGATAGCCAATCAGAACAAGCTATGACACACTGGATATACGTTTAGTAAAGAATCAACTTCCTGTGCAAAGAAGTAACAATTATAAGAAAGAAGCAGATTTTTGTCGAAAGAAGTAATTTATTTAAGTAAAGAAGCATCTTATTATGCAAAGAAGTTACTTCTTTAGTAAAGAAGCATATTATTAAGCAAAGAAGTTACTTCTTAGTAAAGAAGCATCTTATTATTTAAAGAAGTTACTTCTTTATTAAAGTAGTGACTTAATTATGATAAAAATACGTAGTTATATTTTGAAACTTATCGGCCACCATAAGTTATTGCAGGGATTACTTTATTGTCTCTTTGGTGATATATATTGCTAATCCACTGTACAGCTTCTCGTGAAAGGGATAAATAATTTATAGTTATGTCGGTTTGAATCGAAAAAAAAAGGCAACATGTTTAAGTTTTCACACCGCCAGTTTTTCTGCTTACTTTAATCCTAACTATTCTATTGATGTCTTTGTGTTTATTTCTCGCTTCAGAGTGTCTGGGGTTCCTTTTGGTGTCAGGGCCAATGGGGCTTTCGCTGCTGTCATTCCAACATAAAAGAGTCCTACTGCACAGGTGAGGCTGGTCTGGTTGCTTCGTTGGCAAAACAGGCTGCCTCCACACCGTCCTTACCGCCACCTATGCCAGCATCGATCACAGCTGCGAATAGTGACGTCACATCTCACGCCGGAGACAAGCGCAAGATGACGACTGAAAGGGAAATGGGAGAGAAGAAGAAAAAGAAGCGTGAAGAATCATCATCGGATTCTTCGAGCGATTCCAGCGACGATTCTTCGTCATCGTCCAATTCTGATACCGCTTCGTCATTCTCCTCTGAAGAAGAGCGCCGAAAGAAAAAAAAGACAAAGCGGTCAAAGAAGCGTAAGACCAGTAAAAAGCAGAAAAAGAGTAAAAAGTCGAATAAGAGCAAAACAGGACGAGAGGAGGGAAGTCAAGCAGATCAGATCAAAGCGGCGATTGCAAAAGAGTTGGCCCGGCAACGTGATGTGGACAAGATAATGAAAACGGGTGAAAGAGACTGGGCCTACAATTCGCACTATGAGAGCAAACAGCCAACTGAAATGGAAATTGAGGCCTTCCACAGGACCAAAATCCTTCCCGATGATCCTATGAATCAATTTCCATCCACCTCGGACTAAACGATCAACAGTCATTCTTCCTACTTTTGTGTTTTCGTATTTGTACATATGCATTATACTTCAATATGTTGTTACTTCAAGTTGTTTTATCATTATTTAACTATTATTCTTTTCCACCAGATTTAAGTATTTTACTGTAAAATGTCTCTCGTGTACTTACTGGCTCCTTTACCTTTGTTTATCACGCAGTAAATTAATATTATGTATTTCAGTAATTATACAATTTATACCCATTCATCTAGTTTTTACATCTGTTTTTATTTTTTAATCTTGTTTTACTTACATAGATAGATTCACGAATATTCAGTGTTAATTATTTATTGCATTTTAAATCTTTTCCGTTGTGATTTAATTTCACTGATTAGGAAAATAGAATAAAATAAATGTTTTAGACAAATTTCTAGTTTTATTTCAAATATAACGTGGTTTAGTGACATTAAAGTTGTTATACATTTTTTCCTAGAATATCCTTTAACTTATTATTTATAAACATTTTTATTGGTGTCTGTTGTACATGTAGTGTAAAAATAATTATATTTAAAAATACATTTTTAATATTTGAAATGGTGTAAATTTTCACTCAGCGCCTTTTAGTAAGTCCTGATATAAACAATTACGTAGTCGGCTTTTCATCGTCTATAGGTATATCTTGGAGACATACTATGTAAGTATACTTTTTTCTAAAAGGTAGAAACTAAACATATTTCCGGATAATTACATGTTTATATTACAATGAAATTTGTTTTTTATATAAATTACGATTCTTACAATAAAAACGGTATTTTCATTTTAGATTATTTAAAATCGTAAGGTTGTTTATTTAATTTGGTGAACTAGTTTATAAGAGCTGTATACATCTGCTATCGTATAATGTGATACATGGTGAAATCTCAAATGTTCCGGCTTGGGTCTTTTTCAAATAATAAATGTTGCAGGAAATACTTACACACAGTGTATTATATATTTGTAGTTGTCCCTGACATGTTAAACATTGTTCTTAAGACTAACGCTGCATAAAATTAACAAATACAGTGCTGCGTTTTACATTAAATGTGTTATTTTCAAATTACAACGTTTTGTTTTATAAAATAACAAAGCTAAAGCGTATTATTTGCTGATACATAACTGGAAAGAAAATATCTTAGATTGAAGCCTATTTTGTCGAAAATAAAATTTGTTGATTTCTTTCTTTAGTTTCTTTTATCAGTAAATTATATATTTCCAATTTTTGAAATTGATGAGAATTCAATATATTTATTAAAAGCCTGATAATAGCAAATAGCCTCAAATTATAGTAAAATTTAACAACTATAATATTAATTCTTGGTATATCAAAGGACGATTACGATAACTCAAATTTGAAACATACCTCTATTTTACAAAAGCCATTAAGTCCCATTTAATTGGATGGAATAAATCAAAATATTGTATACCTAATGATGGTAATGACTATAATTTATACTCCAAAACTCACTCAGTTGCTGCGTTGAAAATTTAAATAAATGTCATATTGGTATTATGTATGTATATGATATGTATATTTCATTTTCTGAAATGCATGCAGTTATAAATGTTCTTGATATTTGGCATTTATTATATATATGGAATCGAATATTATTAGCCCTGTGATATTAACACTTAGAATTAGGTACTTCAAACATCGATACATCTTCAATATGTTTAAAACATAATTATTAATACAGATTATATTTGAATAAATGAAATAGTGTTGTTGTAATATGTATTTTTACTTTATATTGGCGCATTTTTTTAAATTTGTTCGCTTGACTATTAGTATAATTTCTAAAGTTTATATGATTGTCATAGACCCTGCGATATATATAAAATGTTACAATATATTGTAAATATTTATTATCATTCATGCTTCATCTATGCTTTATTATCTAATAATAAATACCTGGCGCAAATATATATTATAACAATGTAAATCTGCCTCGTATTGTATGTCGCATTGTTTTGTTTCGTCTTTTAGACTTAATAACTGATTTTCACGATATTCCTTCTCATTTTCTAAAGTATCAGATGATACCATTGGCATTTAATTTGATGACACCTCAGATAATGGATGAACCACAAACGATGAAGATGAAGATTTTAAAATGCAACAACAATAATTATGTATAGAATTGTTACATTGTCGAGGAAGAGTCAGTTTTTTGGAGTAATTGAAAAAATATATGTGACTTCATGACACGTTTACGTCTATTTATATGAAATCTGGATTTTCTGGACATTTGAAATATTTTCGACCCAGCGTGTCTATGGATCTAAAAAGAAACGTATGGATATCACTGTTCAAGTCAATATGTAAACAATATGCAACATAGTATCAGATGTGATATTTGTGAAAAGTAATTGTGTTTGAACTGGAGATAAAAAGTAGCTGCTAAGTATTTAATATCTGAAATTTTATGTTTTAATGTTGCATCTATGTAACTAATTGTTACTAACTACACTATATTACTACAGTTGTTACTGCATTTTATAATATATATATATAAACTGTCAAATTATAAAATTAGACACTCTTATAGTCTGGAAGCCTATTTATTCCATCCCTGGAAATAATCTTATCATTAATATAAATACTTTAAATTTGACATAAAACTTTTTATGCTCTAAATATCAACGTATTTTAATATAAACAAATTTGGTACTGCCAAAACTTTATCGTTCTTATGGGTTTAACTACTGTATATTTAAACGGTCATTATAGCACTAAAATAAATATTCAATCCGAGAAATAATATGTTTACTTAAAATCTTATGGTTTACATAATCTTCGAAGGTTTACTTAATAGCAGTAACATATAATATATTATATGTTAGAATTTCTTCAATTCGGTTTAAATACAAGAGTATGAGTAGATATATGGAATAACATAACGAAATTAATAACGATGAAGCTTCTTGTAATAGTATCTGTATTTTTCTCTATTTTCTCGATATATTCTTGTGGTGAGTATATATATATATATTTATTTATAATTGGTTATATATTATGTAATTTATATAATAAATTTGTCACCAAATACTAACCAAATTCAATGATATTAATTAATTATTGTAATTATGTAATATAATACCATTCTGTATATATATGCATAAGATAACAATTGTTTGTGGCGTAAGAAGTTATTAGTAAAAATAATACATTTTAAAAACAATTAATTCAATTGAACTATATTAAGCCTTCGTATATTTCAAATATCTTGATTGATTCCACACATTTGACGTAGAACACATGGAACTAAATAAAAGATTCTTTAATTTGTATAAATTTACACACATTTTATAAACTAACAAAACATAAAAAGTTAAAACTAATGGAAACTCTTTAATCGATTTCGTTTTATTTGAAATTTAATGAAGGTATTAATATTAATAATGAAATCAGTCTGTTTTGTTATTCAATAATTAATAACAATATAATTCAACCATTAATAATAATGATTCTTTATGTATCAAATAAACCCATTTTATGCAAAATATTTTATTGTTTAGATTTTTATTTAAAAATTATTATTAAATCAATTTATATTTTGTACAAAATTACATCTAATAAAATATATTTCTCTGCATGAAATATATTTATTTATATATAAGGCCCAGTATTTTACTTTATAAGTGGTAATAACTATCATTTGTATTAAGCAAACATTTTTAGTAAATTGAAGAATTGGTTGAGCAACTTCATACAAAAATAAATAAAATAAAATAGCCATGACAGAAGCAAATCGTTTAAGCATTGAACAATCTTTAGAAAAACATTGATAATAATTATCAGCAACTACATTGATTAAGATTTTTTAAAACCCATCATGCGCAATGAGCTAACTAGATAGAAGCATATAAAAAAAACAACAGTAAATAAAACAATAAAGACAAGAGAAGCGGTTATAACAGAGAAGACCAACACAATATTAGGCGCAAAAGGTAAACAAATACGAAAAAGCTACATTTCGAGAACAAAAATAAATGTCTTATAGATATTCAACAAAGCAGCACAATATTAACCAATGCAGAAAAGAAAAGAATAAATTGCAGGAAGTCCATCAAGCAATATTTGTACTTATTGTATACCTACATAAAAACGAGAGAATTTAAGTCATACCTGTGTTACGTGGATATACATACAACCAAGTCAGAAAGAAAAGAAATGCAACACATTATAACATATTCATAATAATATTAAATAACTCAATATAAATATTTTGATTAAAAGTATGTTATTAAATCACAAAACAGACTATAACACTTTTTTATATTATTACATAATGTTGACATGATGTCATAAGACGTCATAATATCATCTATATAATGTAGAATAAATAAGAAAGAATACATTTTATACATAAAAGATGAAATAATAAATCATTGAAAATGTTTAATAAAATGGGATTTGCATTCATTAGCTATATTGCCCAGAACATAAAACTAAAACAGACCGAAAGAAGAAGCAGACTTGAAAGTGAAAAGACTACACTAGAAAGATTATTGGCTCGGAACTTAGGATAAATCGGAGCTATGTTTAACCGGTTCGAAAAACATACATCTAAACCTTAAATATATGTTTGATCTATAAATTCTACAATATAAATTACAAATTAAATTTGAACTTATATTGCCCTGTTTACACTCTTGAGATCACATTCTGCAAGTCTAATAATGCCTTTATGTGGTCATTTTGTATAACATGACAACAATAATAACTTAATAATGTTTTAATAATAGTAGTAATTGAAAGGTGGAGCACTGGAACAAACACCCCCCTCCCGACCAATCAAATCCGTTTGAGGTTTCAGTCAATGGTAGAGCCCTCAAAATATAAAAGTAACGCGCGCATCTGTTGTAGCTACTTCTACTCTTGCTCACGCTACTAGATGATCGCCTCCTCGCTCCTCTCTCTGCTCTCATGATGTTACAATTTATTATTGAGCCACATCATCAACCGGTGATGCCTTCTATTAAAGTGGGGCCCTACCACTGCGTTAAGATGGGAGAACGCACTATTCATATGGTCAACATTAATACGCTGGACAAATATGCTATCATACTCTTCAAGCATCCAGTCTTTACAAGTTTCAAAGGCCTACTAGCCAATGGTGAGGTTATCCGGTTTCCCATGGTTAAGGACGAAACAGTGCCAGACGAACCACGCGATCATCTACGGGTAAACGATGGCTGGATCGTGTTTTTAGTCCAACAAAAGCTGCAAGGTTACCTCTCTTCTCTCGAAACGACTACTCTACTTAAGGCTTTACGAAACCTCTACCTGGCCACACTTACGCTGCGACCTACTTTCTCTCCTACCTCAGATATATACTAGGCAAAGAAATATACTATGTCCATCAATGCTTGCGCATTTGACTTGACTGGCAATCAGGCGATTAAAGTTGCGGAGATGTCTGGACCGGGCCGCTATCAATTTACAATGCGCTGAAACGGTATCTACATGGGTCAACATGGCGATGGAGAACACGTTGCCAGTCTCAATGTGCGCATCGTACAGATACGCTACGAGACGATGGAATCACCAAAGCCATATGATGTCTGTCTCATGACCAATACTCCTCCATCGAGGAACGCAGAAGCAGCAGCTGTTTCAATGGTGACACCAACTACTACTCAGAAGAAGAAGACAGTCCCTGCTACACCAAAGAAACCCCCATAGTGCTATTTAGACGTTGGGTATATTCAATGTTTGCCGCCCCGTCTGTTTCTATCTGTCCTACAGTATCCTTGATAAGCCAGATGTCAAACACTGCTCCCGTTTACTTACACCAGAAAATAGAAGCAAGTTATTGAGATATGCTCTGCAGGGATACATATGCACCCCTCCCCCAATTTGTGTATTGCCAAGCGTAAGCTTCACATCAGAGAAGAGAGAGAGCATCCAGTTGCTTACTGGGGCCACCTTTTGTGCAATGACTGCATAGGGGGTACCATCTGCTTTAACAACTTTGCAATACAAGGAAAGCATGGTATCGTTCATGTCAATGTCAATATATTCCTCAGAGGGGGAAGTAATTGTAAACTCGATGTGAGCATTGCTTGGGGTGACATTATTGAGAGGATGTATGTACATCTACCCATTGCGCATAATCAAGCACAGTCTGAACAGGTCTCCCCTCAAACAAAGAGAGCTCGCTCTTTGTGCACGGGCAGTCACTTGGTATAGTCATACTACTGGCAGTCTTCTATGTGGTTTATCAGGAAAAGTAGCCTTTTTCACTCTACCACCTTTCATGTTTATAAGTTTGGCTCTTAAATGGTCAAAGCGCTGACGAGTTTTTATCTAAAATTAGACATAGTTGTGCACCGGTTTTCCTATCGGTTGTTTCTATTCGATATTTTTTCGGCAGAGGCTTGAACAGTGTCACATAAGGCGGATATCTATGGGATAATATTCCTTCCGGTGTACTAAAGTCCCATGTAATAGATACATCACTCGGTTCGAAAAATTGGCCCCCTGCAATTATATTTACCGGATTTGCTACTCTCTAAAATCCGAATAGGAAGGCGGTATAGGGATCCAATGGGATGTATTGGAGTAATTATTTCTCCTTGAATACCAAATCTCTGAAAACTATCATTATACAATAGAAAAATGTCTTTATGATCGTCTATATATTTGTCATTATTAATCATCCGTTTTCCCCGTAAGCCTGCTGTTTCAAAAATGCCTTCGGATTCGATAGTAATATTCACAGTTTTCTCCGGTTTAATTTTATAGATATGAATCTATTCTTCCTTACTTATTGTCTTGATTGAATTGAAAAAGGACATCTCAACTAGACCGACTTTTTATTAATCACCTGGAACATCCTTGTTGATATTATTAGCCAGTTGTGTTGTATAGTGAGATGGCATGTTTGTATGGCTTTCTTTATCCTCCTCATGTACATTGCTCGGGAGAACAATGTAAAAGCCATCACTTTGAATAATATGGGACACCTTCCACTCGAGTTAGTAGAGCATAGGTTATCCAAGTAGGCTTTTTGCGTGTATAACCTCTCCCGCGAACAAGGGCTGGTTTATGCACACCAGTGCCGAGTGTGCGAATAACCTTATCAATACGATAGGTTCCATCACGTGTACTCACTCTCTGCATCTCCTGCTCATAAAAGCTACCCTCCACTATACTACTAGACAGAGAACTCAGTGTATAGCTGACGGGGGTCTACTTTGTATTGACAGTGTGAATTAGAAATTCTTCCTCACTCCAGTTGGGTACATAGCCCTTTTCAAAGGTTACTTTGTGTCTGGAAATTCGCACCCGCTTGCCGAGTTTATACTTTGGTTTCCGTTTGGGAGGCTTTTCTCCATATAAGTGTATCCAGACATCTGACTCATTATCAGGAGTTACTTAACTGGGAGCACGACCAAGTATACGATGATGACTGTTATTATAAGAGGTCAAGAGTTTTTGAAACCGTTCCAACCACTTGTATGACCCTGATTAGTAAAAGCCCGCCACATTTTTGACTTCAAGATACGATTAAATCTTTCGACTATGGTTGCCTTGTGTGCAGACTTGACACTAAATAGCTCCACCCCATGAGTTTCACTGAGATAATTACGCACTAGTCGGTTTTCAATCTCGAGACACTGATTAGTCTGTAGCAGCTTGGGTACCCGTCCACCACTTGAGGCAAATAACTAAAAGGCAAACACAAGTGTCGATGCTCTCTTATCTTTAAGTGGTATTGCCCACGCATAACGAGAGAAGCAATTAATCACTGTCAGCAGGCAGCGATAACTCTTGTTTACTTGAGAGAATGCCTGCATCTCCATAAAGTCGGCCTGCTACTGCATGTCCATTTTCCTCATCATATAGCGCCTGTGTATGAATTTTCGTCTCGCTAGTTTGTGAAGGGTGTACACCCAATGACTCTTCAACCAATTCGTTACTTCCTTTCATGGTAACTTGCTTGCTTTTATCAACGTTTTTTTACTTCCGTAAGAGCTCGGAAAGGATGCGTCGTAGTAAAGTGGGTGGAGTACAGCATGTGTTGTTGCATTCGATATCGATTGAGATACGATGTCTGTGGAATTATTAATACAGTAACTAAGTGGATACATTATTGTCTTAGGTGTGGTACCCAATAAAGTACATGTTTATAATGCAACATAGTTAACTGTAGGCTTTAAGAAGTGTCTAGTCTGTTTTGGGTCTCTGATCATATCAACCGTATCCTGTTCATCACTATTATAAGTTAATTTTCGCCCGGTCATAGACACACTGGTAGATATTTTAAGTGTATATCTGTATCTGTAAAAAACCTTCTTGTATTGACACCAGCCAGATGGTGAGAGCGTTCTGCTCATATTATCAAGGGCTGCATAGTGTATTAAATCAATGATGAAGATATTATCACCCAGTATGACTTTTCTTTCATAGTCCCATGTGACTCCATTTGTCACTAGCTTATTGAGAATACTTGTGGCTTGATTGCGTATCTGAGTTGGAACTTGTCAAAACTCCAGTGGATTATAATTGATAGAGATAGCGGTGGTTGTTGAGTAGGAGGAAGATGAGGGGAGACAGAAGGTGTTGTCTCTTTGTTCATTTGTTTTCTTTTTTCTTGCAGAGTATAGGCATATAGCTTTTGTGCCTGATCAATAGGTAGGTCACTATCTGCTGTAGCACTCTCCTTCTTGAACTAATTAAAATCCGCCTCATTTATTATTATCATACGACGATAGGCATTAAATTGGAAACCTAATTTTAGACCATGACAGAATCGTCTATCTCTGTTAATGCCTTTTATGTCATTCAGCATAACGTAAAAAACTGCCGCCTTTCGTACATGACCTCATCTATCCGTCGCTAATAGGGCAATTTAAACTGCATCATCGTACTTTTCCTCTATATCAATAAAGACAATGCATTTAGTATAGGAGTTACATCTCCTATCATGTTTTTATAGCTTAACATTTGTTTCTCTCTCTTGTTTATAGACAGAGTATTTTGTAGAAAATTCAGTGGTCTAACCCTCCCCCTTAACAAGCTGCTTTATGGAGTGGATAATTTGGATACAAAATACTATCCCAGTTGGATTCATATGTATCGAATCAAGTCAGACAAGTGGAATTTATTCATCTTTCCTTCGGAAAAATATCGCTTTAAGGCTGGTTTATACTTCGTGTCGGAGACAGTTGCAAACGCTGTAGACATAATTTAAATTCTTATGTATGCGTCATACAACCCTATCGGATGAGTAATCGATGTATCTATCTACCATAAATACAACGGTTGCAAACATCTTATCGATCTCTCTCCATCATGTCTACAACATCTCCAACACAAGTTGGATAAATCCAACTTTTTCAATTATGTCTACAACGTTTGCAACTGTCTCCGACACGAAGTATAAACTAGCCTTTATGGGCAGATTATGAGGACAGTATTAATGACATCATGCACTACTTTGTTAACATACTTCAAACTCCAATCCCTTCTTATCGTCTACATACAGATACATTTAAACGACTCCTGCCTCGTCTTTGATGCAGCCAAGTCGCGCTCTGCACTTATCGGAGAAGTCAGGATGTGTAGGAGGATAGTTAAAGGTGTCTAAAATCTCTACTTTTCGTAATCTTGTGATAAGGTCGTTCTCCACGTTGATATTGGTAGTACGAAGGAAGAATGAATACGTATCACCACCTATGATATCGAATTTTTCACTAAGTTTTAAAGAAAAGCTAGCCAGGGTATCATAGAAGAGTTGATACATCACCAGCTTGGAGAGATTAAGGACTGCTTGTCCGATAAAAATAGGCTTGTTTAGGATCACCTGATTTTTGGCGAAGTGAACTCCAACCAAGTCATTGGAAAAGATGTGATTTCCCGAAATTTAGGGCGACTAGTCAGGGTTTCCAGGCTCTCCTCGGTGTTGCAGAGACGAAATTTTATTCTAGTAGGATGTGACATATATTCATATATATGTATGAATAGAAAAAGAAAAAAGTTTATTATTAGAAAGTAAAGCAGTGTGTATATGTTTTTCGTCTTACGTTTTCCATTGTTTCGTCAAACAGGCTATTGTTTTTCAGCTTGTAAAAACTTTTTCAAATGCAGAAGTGGTCTGCTGACGGCGTTGAGAGTTATAATAAATATCGGACTCAAATAAGGCTGACTGGGTGAAGGATCGGATGATAGTTCTCCGTGAACTGTATAGTTTAGCTTGCTCCAGTGGGTAAGTAGCAGCTTTTCCTATCTACGGTAGGCCTTCTCTCGTCCATCAATTGTCTCCATTTTTCACGCATGAAGTCTGTGAGGCAAGTGGTGTTCAATGTATGTTTCTCCGGAGCGAAGGGAGATCACAAGTGCTGTCTTGCAGGTGGATTGGGTAGTCTAAGTCAACCTCGAGGAGATTATCCCCTTTACCGGAATAATCGAAGCTGAGCACATCAATTTGAGCGATTTCTTCATCTTTTAGCCAGTAAAATCCAGACTGCGGTAATTTACGAGAAAGAGCATTACCATAAAGATTTTTTGCGTCTACATAGAGTAACCTCAGGTTTGGATGCGTCATAGCTATCGGGGATACGAGGAGTATTAGAAGTGATGTGATGGGTGTTGATAAATGTCATACCGCCTTGGATACCGCTCTCAACAAAGCAGTAGAAATCAGAATTAGTGAGTAAATCAACCTGCACACAAGCATTGGAAAAGAGAAATAGTTAAGTTGGAGAGTATTAAACGATTTCCTTGGACTAACAACTTACTTTAGACTTTGTCCTCTTAAAGACTGAATCTCATGAGAGACTATAGGTAGAGTTATATAGTAGGCAGGGTCCAACTTTTCCTCATGTAGAGTTAGTTCACGAAAAGACTGGAGCACTTCAGCGAGCTGGTGCACATTCATACGTAGGTAGGCCAACATGTAGTTACCAAAGGAATGACACTTCAAGATACGCCATTCCTCCTACGCCCTCTGGTAATCAGCCTCGGAGCAGTTTGACTGACTGAGATCATCAAAAATTGCCTTTCGAGGGGGAAAACTAATATTCAGCAAACGCTTCGTTGAATCATAGTGGGAGTAGAGGAACATCCCCTTGGTAATGGCTACAGTCTCGAAATCCTTCTAACTTGTGAAGAGGGAACGGGTCCAGGTGAGTTTGTCTGTAGGTATGTAGGTTATATACAAGACTATCCAGTGAAAAGAAACTGAAAAGAGTCTCTAAAGGCAAGTGTCATGAAACTGGCTCTAGACCGCTTCTTCTCTCCAGTATTGTCTTCCTCATCATCATCGTCCCCGTCCATGTCCACAATCATCTCTTTCTCAGCCTCTTCAATGTAGTCAGCCTCTTCAACCTCATCTCAAACCTCACGTTTAGCGCCATGTAATTCTCCTTCGTCCGTGCAATCACAGTCACATCCAATTCCTTCAGTTGACCCATAGCCTCCACACCTATCACATGGCAGTCATAGTTGCGAAGTTAGGGAAAAATATGGGCTGCAAGTTTTTTCGGAGTCACATTTTCCAATTGCATTGTTCCCAGGCTGGGCCACGATACTCACCAATACATGAGGGTTTGGGGAGTGAAAGAGAGTATTAAAATAATGTGAGCAATCATCCCTTAACAGTAGTAGTATTGTACATCTACAAAGTACTTACTAGTAAGGTGGGCGTGTTCGATGACTGAAATTTTTTTCTTTGTAGCGTAGTTAAGGTCAAACTTTTATCGGCAAATGTAGTACCGCTTAGAAGTAAAGTGGTGTCGCTTCTGTGTGCGAGTCAATTCGCATCGCTGGTCGTCGTATTCGCAATTCCACTGCTATACTTGCTTACCGACAGATTGAAGGTTCTCTATCGCTTCTCGTACGGAGAACTCTACCGTTAATACACGGTATTCTGATGGAAGTGGAGTCGCCTTTAAATGGGGGTGAGGTATGAGGAGGTAGGAGATGCGCCGGCCTTGTGCGCGATGAGGGAAGTTGCCCCCAAGTTGCTCTTCTCCAGGTAACACTTTATGTCTGCGTAGATGATGTAGGGTAGTCGCTGCACTTCTTCTTCCGGCATCGAGCTTGCAGGAGACCTGAGTGCTCATAGATGGGCAGGCACTAGCCTCCCCATAAAGTCAGCTTTCCAGAGCTGAAGAGGTCTTGAACATTCGGGTTAGGTTCTCAGACGATCCTCCTCCAATGGGCTGCCACGGTGTCCTTGCAGTCCAAAAGGAGGTTCCTCACTGTAGAGGAGGTATTGCAGTTTAGGCATTTTATGTCAATGAGGTCTTTATATGCTCAGCGCTGCCGATGTAAGCCCATGATCCTCTCCATTTGCCACACTTCAGTTGATGATAGGTTCTTCTTTCTTCAAACCTGAGCCCCTCGAGCGCGGACTTCTTAGGGGGGTTTCATCCGCTACTTACTTCCCAACAACAGTTTGTAGTCCCCATGCTTTCTCCTCCAACTCTTCTCCTATCTGACGCCTCTACTTCTCTCTTTACTGCTTCCTTCCAGATGTGGGCTGCTTTTTCTCTTATATAACTTTTTGTTGTAGAGAAAAGGAAAGAAACGGTGTCCTGGGTGTTTTTCCTACCTTTAGCCGCTATTGCGTCCGCCCTCTCATTTCCCTCCACCCCCGCGTGACCCAGGACCCATTGTAAGTGCATGGAGTTGTTTCTCTCACATATTTCGACGATCTTTCTCCAGTGTTGTTAAGTCTCTCTGCTGTCTGTTACTGAGGGCCCCCCTTGATTTTCTGAATGAGGCTGCGGCTGTCTGTGTGTATCCTAATCTTCTTCGTTCCTCTGTCAATAATGCCGTCGAGGACTGCTTCTAATCCCACCGCTTCCACTTGTGTGTTACTGCAAGATCGAAGAGTGTGATCACTGTTGGTCTAGCACTTCCTTTTTCTGGAGACCGTCTTGCGTGAATTGGACTATTCTGCCCAGCTGTATTGTAGTGCTGCAGCACTTCCTGAAGCCGGCTTGTTCCTTAGCAATCATTTCCTTACTTTCTAACATGTGATGCAGCCTATTCTTGACGAGCCTCTCCATCAACATCGCTGCACAACTCATGAGGCTGACGGGTCTGAAAGAGCCAAGTTGTTTATCGCTTTTGTTTGCTTTAAGGATGGGGATTATGGTAGCGGTCCTTCATTCCCTCGGAAATTCTACTTTCTGCCAGATTCTGTTAATGATCTTAAGGAGTACTTCTCTTGCTGCTTCCCGAGCTGCTTAAGGTGCTTAGCAGTCCGGACCGCTCGCTTTCCTGCTGGGTAGCTCCATAATCTGTTTGTCAAGTTCAACTCACGTGAACATGCTACACACTCCCGTTCCCTGGCATCCACAGTCTTTTTTCACATTTTTCCTAATCACCTTCCCCAAATCTCTGTCTCTATGATCCTGGCTGATGTCATCCTGGAGTTGTGGGTAGCTGACTCTTGCGTATTCCTCCACGAAAGCGTTGGCCTTTTCTGTATCCGACACGAGGGTTCTGTTACCGATCTTAATGGCTTCGGCCACTTTTTCTTTTGTCGTCCAGGTTACGCACAAGATTCCAAGTTTTACTGCTTTCCTTATAGAAGTCTATTATTTCGAGTGCTTTCCAGAACTTGTCTTCTTTCGCCTGGCTAATGAGTCCCCTGACTTTCTTGCATTGTCCATGGTATGCGTTATTTTGTTCCTTTCTCTCTTCCCACCAGGTCTCTGAGTTTTCCTCTGGTCGTCACCTCTTCCTCGATGGTGTCATTCCACCACCCTTTCGGGTCTTTTCTCTGTGACTTGCCGATGAACAGACTGTCGACCTCCTTGATGGTGATGGCGAAGTTCTTGTAACTTTACCCATTGATGTCATGAAACTCTCTAGCAGCCTCCTCCATCGCCTCTCTAAAGCTCGAGTTTCTACAGCTCCGCTTTTGCCGAGTTTACTCCATCGCAGTTCCAGCTGACAATCTCTTCCCAAACTTTTCTCCTCTCCATTCTCCCCCTCTTCGGTTGTCGTCATCCATTTGGCCCCACGACTATTGGGGGCCCTCTTCTGCTCATTTAACTATGTTCACACCAAACGTGTTTCTGCACGTTGGTGGCGTTGACTTTTAGGTTGACTGCCTCCACAGATTGCTGGCCATTTCGTGATCCCTTGAGATCTCCGAAGGATATGCGAGAAGGCGGCGTCCTCTGTCGTTGCACCGATTGCCAGCGTTCGAACTGACAGAATCCCTTGATTGTAGAGAGATTGTGTTCTTTTAGAGGTGTTATTGCAGTGCGCTTAAATCAAAGTGTTCATCATGAGGATAGGGAATCAGTTCATCTAACAGTTCTATAGGAAGTACCTGTAAAGGTATATCAGCAAATGACTTAGTGTTGGGGCGAGCTTACCAGGCTTGCCAAAGGTAATGGCGGTGTGGTAGATGACTCTGGCGAACAGGAAGGAGTTGGTGATAAGTGCAAATCTTCTCTCAGAGTAGTCAAGTAAATGGGCGAACGAATAGGCGATGAAGATAGATATTGGCCTTGTTACAGTTGTTGTATACAAGGTTGAATAACCCATACCGCGTCACCACTACGTACAAAACGTATACGTTGCATAGTGGTGGAACATTACTTTTCAAAGTCACTTACCAGATAATAATTACGCTATGTTAGCTGTTTGTGAAGAGGTCCTACTGAATTTGCCATGTAGTTGTGTGATTGGCTTAAACCACAACGGATTTGATTGGTCGGGAGGGAGGGGGGTGGGAGGGGCGGTCTTTGTTTTAGCGCTCCACCTTTACTACTAATAATAAATTATTCGCATGAGCTAACAACCTACTACCGTATGAAGGTTTAGATAAATGAGAGGGTGCCACACTACATAGCACTTTATGCGAACCTGTCTTGACCTATTTAATCTTATTTTGTTTACTCAACTTTAATTATCAAAAATGACATTTGATGAATATTAAAGACGTTTTTAATGAATGCTTTTAAATTAACATTTAAATTCCCAATACATTATATTTCAATTTTTTATATATCAAAATATATACATACATTTCTTTATATTAATATAGCGACTTACCAATCATATATGTTATGGCATACGTAAATAAGATTCTTTAAATTTTGAAATATTTTGTCAAAATAAAAGCAGATTATACATTTCAAATATAATTCTTTTATTGTATTAAACGTTATGCACGAAATGAAATAATGCATTTTATAATTCTTATATATTGTTGAATATGCCTCTAGGGTGTATTCTATTGTATTCTCTCAATATTACTACAATACTTTAATAAAAAATAGCGAGCAATTTCATCTCAAAAATAAATTTCCAGACATTAATTATATTCCTAATTAGAATACTTCCAATAGTATAGTTTTAATCATAAAAAGTTTTTAAAAATAAAATGTTTATTTGATAAACATTTACTGTTGATGGATTTGAGCCACAAAATAGGGCGTATTTTGTTTCTATTGAATGTTTCTGCTTAGAAATAAATTTCTTAAAAATGTCTAATATTTTTTCGTAAGAGTTTTTCATTAATTTGTTATTTCTTATATAATAGTTTAATTTTTATAATAATTCATTTTAATCCATTTTTAAACCACAGATAAACGTTTTATGTATATTAATCAAAAGTTATATTATTAACAAAATGCACTAAAAGTTACTTTTCAATAATAACAACTTATAGATCATTTGATAACAAAGCCTTTCACTATATTACAATAGTATATATACGAGAGGGTCCCCTATACCCGCTACTTTATGCGAGATCGTCTTATTCAATTTTACCTTATTTTAGTTTTCTCGGCCTTAAATACAAAAATGATGTTCAATGAATATTAAGGCAGTTTTTAATAAATGCTTTTAAAATGTATTATATAAAACATTCAAATTCCAAATACATTATATCAAGCCCTAATAATATTCCTAATCAGAATACTTCAAATAGTATAGTTTTTAATTGAAAATGGTTTTGTAAAAATAAAATGTAATTTTGATAAGCATTTGATGGAGTTCAGCTTTATATACTACTGATATGTATCTACTAGAAGAAAAACCCAATCAAAGTAAATATATAATTATTATGTATACAAATGAGCAATGTATTTTCCATAATATATACCTATAGGTACATTTGGTATATAATTATATGGTACATATTATTAAATGTTAATAACAGAATTTTTTTAAATCTAGGTAATGTTTTTTATGTTCTTAAGTAGCTTTTGCCCATTCTATTTTCTATTTTCTATCGATTGCGATATTCAAAATACACACATAAGTCAATAAAATAAATTAATATTCCACCTCC
The DNA here is from genome assembly GCA_036023295.1 of Invenusta paracnida. Lineage (NCBI taxonomy): Eukaryota > Metazoa > Platyhelminthes > Proseriata > Coelogynoporidae > Invenusta > Invenusta paracnida. Next base: position 31,089 of record JAYRBW010113358.1, read on the forward strand.
GAGCATTTTTAGTTAACATCTAGGGTAACTGATGTTATAAACGGACACTTAAGAGAGTTAATGAATTGCAAAGCATCTAACAGTTTAATAAATGATTTAGAATCTCAAAACTTCACACACAAGTATAACATGTTTTCCTGTAATCATGAACATCATTAAAAATTTTAAAATATATATTGGCTTAAAATGAGATGATGTTATATAATGTGTCCGTATATTAGACCCCATGAGATGGTAATTCAGGACAGAAATGGTATAGACGGACAATCCAGTAAAATTCGTGATTGGCTTAAAACCGAACAAAAGAAATCTCGGAGCGAAAAAACTTTTCAGGTTACTATTGTAAGTAACTAACTATAACAAAATGTGCGCATAAAGGATATGTTTATTATTCTCCGCACATCTTGTGCTAACTCTTCCCTTATATCGCGCTCCTCACACATCAACAACAATAGATTCATTAAAACGCTATAATTGTGACCTGTTCTTTGTATTACAAAGCAAGGTAGTCAGTTTCGCTAAGTATAATAATATCCTTTTCAGTTTTATACAATATGACATTAGTTACGGGATGAAAAACAGCATAACACTAGTTATAGGATGTGGTATAAAAAAGATAACGGATCACACATATGAATATATATTACATACAAAAAATATAATTATAATACTTCAATATACAAAATAACTATTATTATTTCTTTATAGTAAGTATACGTTTTACACTTTATAGGGTATTACTTTTAAAATTGTAAAAATTAGAACGTTTATTTCGTTAAATACATTTATAATTATCAACAATATTATAAGTTTAACATATATTTACTTAATATTTAAATATATAGGACATTAAAAAAAATATGATTTTATTTTTATGGCTTCAGTTTTATTATATTTTTTAAATATATATTGTTCCAGGAGCTTTAAATATATAGAAAGTTATACAATTAACTATGAACAAAAAATTATTCAACAAAATAAATATAAGAACGAATGAAGAATTTTGGGAAAATTTTTAATAAGCAGTAATGGAGTTTATTAATTGTCTCACAACGCAACGAAATAAAACAGCACGTTTAGGAATTACGTGTTTAATGTTATTCAGGAACTAGAAGACAAATAATGACTAATTTATATGAAAATATATAATGCATAAAAATAAATATTCTTCAATAACCAAAATATAATATGGAACAAATACAATACTTTCACAGAAATGAATACCTACCTATAGATAGTTATACATTTTAAAGAATAATGTATACAATTGTATAATTGGTTATCTTTTTACAAATATTCAAATAAGTATATATGTCATAGAAATTAACCAACTTAATCAATCAACTAACCGAAACTCTATTATTAATGGAAAATCTAAATTATTTCTATTAGAAATATTGTACATTTGTGATTGTGTTCCACTTGTAGAATTTTAACAAACTAAATATATACGAAACCATTTGTTTATTAGTATTGTTTCATCTAAAAAGTACAACCAACATTTATCTAAATACTGTTTTGAAATAAAATTAAAATAATAATAATATCTATAGCTGACGTCATGCTACTAACAGATACTCCTGATAGAACCTTTAGAAGTTCTTTTCCGCCGTTGAGTTACAGCATATATGCATGCAGCAATTAAAGCTAAAGAATGTAAGTAAAAAATATTAACTTTTTTAAAGTAATATTTTTAAAGGCAAATTACGTTTAATAATAGTTGATTTAGTAATAATAAAATATTGATAATATTAGTTTAGGCGTTTTTCCGACCGCTTCAAACCTTTTCGACACTCATGAGAATAAAAATAATAATATGTATATTTACATATATAAATGACCACATGTCTATAATGTAAAAATGTCTATATGTATGAATATTTTACTGTATAGTATTTTTACTGTCATGTTAATTAAATTTCATAAACTATACATACTCATTTTTAATTGCAGTATTACTTCTTCTAATTTTTTCTTCTTTTTTAGATAACCGATCTTGGTAAAAAAAATATACAGTTTCTATAATATATACATTGAAAGGGATTCAATATTACCGCGGAAAATCTAAGAAACTATTATCTAATTAAGTATTAACATTTTATCAAATAAACTATAGAAAGTTTTATTATTTAAAAAAATTGTATTTCGTAAATTAATTGAATGGTTTCCAAAATCTCTAAAAAAAATAAAATCTCTAGGTATCTATCTTAAACTATGTACATTAATTACTGAATGTTTATCATTAAATTACTTATGAACAATTATATGTTACTGATGTGCATGATAATTATAATTAGAACATGATACTCGTACATGAACACAACATGGTATTTTACAGTTTTTCAAAATAAATTCATCGACAGTTGACACATTTCTGCATATTATCACAAAACCACGGAGACAGATATCAATCAAATTATTCAGCTAGTTGAATTAAAATTACAACTGTCTGGTGAATTGTTTGAATTTAAATTTCTTGACTTCATATTTTGAAACCGCTATTCGATCGAATTAAAACATAAAATTCAGGCTAAAAGTTTAACATAACTATGACAAAAATATATTTGAATACAAAATGGCTTTATCATTCTCGTAACTAGATGTTCTATATTTCGATAATGTTGTCATTCGTTATAATTTTTTATTCTTAATTTTAGAATTTTGTGAGGATTCTCCAGAATGTGCCGATTTCCGGAAAGACTGGAGTGTAAACATTTATCCATATTTGACTAAACACCGAGAAATGTGTACTCATTCCCAAGCAAAAAGGATCTGTCGAAAGCTTTGTGGATTCTGTGGTAACTATACCTACTATGTTTCTGATGATTATATGATTATAGACTGAAGTAAATCTTAATAAATCACATTCTAAAATTCTCATCTAAATATCGATGCAGTTATAAAAATGATTCACTTAGACTTAAATTGTTGTTAAATATTCATAATTATAATTTTGGAAATCGACTGAAATAGTTCACTAATAACCCATGCTTATAAACCGGGTTCGAACTTACTACTTTTGGATTGAACTCCTGCCTTGAAACCTGAAGATAGCATGTAGCGAGACGGTACATACTCCTGGCTTTATTAAACTGATATGCGCTGCAGCATTAAGCTAATTATTAATTGATTAGTTTAAGCTTTTGGCGACAAATTAATTAAAATTTATATATACTATTTATATTATACATTCCGCAAAGCGTGTATGCAATTTACCCTGGATTATAGTTACTAGTTATTATTACAAGAAATGAACCGAAATGCATTCAGATATAAAACTCTCATGAATATAAGCACTTCGAGGTTAAGGACATATGTCTATAGACATGCCTAAGAATTAGTAGCAATTATACATATATATCATATTGTTTATAATATATCTATACCTACGTACAATAAAGTCAATAGACTAATAAAATATTGTTCATTTCCCATTTTTAGGTAAATGTAATGATGTGGTTGACCATTGCACCAAATTCAAACGACATTGTGGGAATCCAAAGTTACCATTTATTGATTACTGTCGTAAAACATGTGGCGTTTGTTGATGGATTTATAATATTTGAATAGTTTTATGGATTTTTAAAATCGATATATCAATATCGAATATTCTTACAATTATTTGCCTAACTTTCCTGATAAAAGTGTGTTATTCATTCTTTATTTGCAGACATATACCAAGGATTGTGATCAGAGATGCTTGAACCATTTAACATTACCTCTTATTAAAATGCAATATATACATACATGCCATGGGTCCCTAAAATTGTAATGCGGGCAAACAACATTTTATAACAAAATATATAGGGATTAGAATATAGTGGACTGTATAATAACGTCTTTTGTAACTTTCTTATTTTTAACTCAGTTTATATCGAATTTAGGTGAGCGCACTAGATTAAGTATTTATTTTCTTAATAACTAATTTATTTTTTGAGATTGCGATAAAATAAAATAATGATATATTAATAATAATATATAAATATAGAATAAATATACTGAGACTGTTTGATTTATTTTGATTGATAAAAGCGATTCAAATTAAAACAATTATAGTACACATTTTTTATTTAATTAAACTCGTAAAATACAGCCATAAATAGGGGGTTAATATAAGCAATAATGTTAAATGCGTGAAATTCGAGTGTAATTATGTTTTCTAAATAAGTGTGTATTCATAGTTTGGGAGTATTTCTTATAAAAAGCTTTACAGTGGGCACTTTCAGTTTATGTGCATGGGTTATATGTACTCATTATTTTTACATATATTTCTGATATAGTTAGTGCAATTCTTGGTTGGTAATTACAATATATTCAAAAAATGTTTAAAACCTTCATATTATATAATATAAAATTGTTCCTCTATAGTAGTAAAAGAAAAATTAACGGATATTAATTTGATTAAAATTCAAGTAAGCCCTCTTTTTATGCAATGCTAGAAAATACTTATAGTAAGCGTTTAAAAATACACATCAGTTATTTGTTAATATGGTTATTTTCTAATAACAAGTATTTATTTAATTTTCATAGAAATTATATATTACTTAAAATCATGTTTAAACAGTATGTACAGATTTTTTAATTTGAAATATTGCAGGAAGTCCATCAAGCAATATTTATACCTATATACATATAACACAGGCCTGGGAAATGAAAGGTTATTAAGTCATACTTGTGCTGGATATATATATATATACGAGTAAATACATTAACTGAAGTAATATTGCCCAGGACATATAAAGCCAAAACAGACAAAGTAGAAGCAGACTCGAAATTGATACAGTAGAAAGATAAATAAAGTTTGGGACTTATAGGATCATCAGAGCAGTGTATAACCGGTTCGATAAACACAGATGTAAACCATAGATATATGTATATGTATGATCTATAAATTCGACAACTTCATTACAAATTAAATTTGAATTTATATTGCCATGTATAGAGGTATATATATGTATATTTCCAATATGCTTATTTTAGTCGTAAAATGCATCGCATAAAATTTAATTTCTTAAAAAAGTAAATAAAACATTTAAAAATATTCATTGACGTCTTGATATTAATATTATAAAATAGACAACAGACGTAAAATGTTTAATATCACTGGAATATATTTCAGCTTCTAACCGAAGCCACTTTACGCCTTTTTCTATTTTATACTAAAACATTTAATTTTTAGAAAATTAAAAAAGGACTTAATGAAGTATATATATTAGATAGAAGAATATATTTCACATAGTTATTAGTTGAAAAAAAATTTTATAAGTCATCTCCAATATATTTTTGATCTCTAATCACCCACATGCATACACATACATATATATAACAAGTATATATATAATAAGTATTAGAATATTTATAGGTTTTCCAGAATATTTAGTTTGAAAATATTATACAAAATGATAACATAAAGTTTAATATTATCTTTAAGTATAAAATTTGTGTTCAACAAGATACGCGTATAAAAAGCATAAATTTTTTGTGCATTATAAAGATGGAAGACTAAAATTTATAATTAATAGAGGCAAACAATAGTCAATCAAAAGTTAGATTATTAACAAAATGCACTACATAATCAATAATAACAGAATTATAGATTATATGATAACAAAACCTTTTGCTATATTACAATAGTATATAAACGAGAGGATGAGATAACATGCCACTTTATGCGAGCTTGTTTTAACCTGTTTTACCTTATTTTAGTTTTCTCGGGCTTAAATATCAAAAATGGTGTTTGATATAAGCTACATCGAAATTAATGCGCGTTTGTAACATAACAAACGCGTAAAGTATATTGTGATAATTTCTGTTTCTCAACGAGGTAGACACTTTTTCCAAATTCTACAGAGAAATGAAAATGTAGATTCTGAGAAATAATATCCAGTTTCTGAGAGATTTGGTAGAATTCCATCGCATGTATCAAAATCCGATTTTACCGGAAAACATGAGATTGCGCCATGACAACGCCAGGCCTTATGCCTCCCATGATACTACAGCCTTCATTCATGACCAAAACATATTAGCCTTCATACTCGCCAGATGTCAACCTCTGCGACGCATATATATTTCCAAGACTGGAAGCGCTTTAAACACATTTTGAGTCACGTACAGAAATTCAACAGTTTCGAGAAGATACTTTGCCTACATTTACCGCTCAGAGAATGGAGACAGCACTTCAGACGAACTTGGATAAAATGCAAAAAATCATTGACACACAAGGTATCTATGTACCACTGACAATGCTTATTTATGACAGTTTGTTATTCTATGTATTATCTTATTTCTTATCTCTTTTTGTCTTGTTTTCAAAATAAAAATTTGTTATGTCACAAACGCGTATTAATTTCCGTAACCTTAATTTCGATGTAGGCTATAATTATTAAGTAAGATTTTAATAATTTCTTTTATAATTTATTGTATGAGACATTAAAAATAATTCCATATACATTATATATCAAAATATAATATACATTTCATTATATTAATATAGACTTACCAATCATATATGTTATGGCATACGTAATTAAGGTTTCTTTAAATTTCAAAATATTTGGACAAAATAAAAGCAGATTATACATTTCAAATATAATTCTTACATTTACAAACGTTATGCACGAAATTAAATATTATAATTTATAATTATTGTATAATGTTGAATATGCCTCTAGAGTGTATTATATTGTATTCTCTCAATATTGCAACAATATACTTTATTATAAAATAGCGAGCAATTTCATCTATAAAATAAATTTGCAAACACTAATAATACTCCTAATTAAGAGTACTTCAAATGAAATAGTTTAATTTTATGTAAAAGTTTTTTTAATAAAATGTATATTTGATGAACATTTACTCTTGATGGATTTCAGCCACTAAATAGGGCGTATTTTGTTTCTATTGAATGTTTCGGCTTAGAAATATATTTGTTAAATAATGTTAAGTGTATTTACTGATCAGTTTTTCCTTAATTGTTATTTTCTTGTAACAAGTATTTGTTTAATTTTCATAATAATTCATTTAAATTTATTTTTAAACATTATGTATAGATTTGTTTGTCAAAAATATTACAAACTATTAATTGTACCTAATGGAAATTCATAAATAACACTGCGTAATCACAATAATTATTGAAACATTTACTATGAGCAGTTATTTTATTTGTTTTTATCAATATAAAAACATATTATTCATCTATTATTTTATGTAATATACATATATTACGAGCAGTGATTTTTGATATTACATAAATATATAGAAATAATACCGTTTATCATATCTAAAATTTTGCTTTTTACAGTTATGCTTAAAACAATACCGTTACTACTCAGTCAAAAAAAGCATAATTCGAGATGTTTGAAAAACGTTTTATTATTTATTGATATTGAAAATATAATTATTTCTTACAACAATTTTCTATTTTATATGTATAAAGAGGGTAATATCACAAGTGTTTAAAATAAATGTCTTTAACAATTGATACGCAATTTCTAATTCGATTTTAATAATATAGTTGAAAATATGAATATAAATGTGTAGTACTGGATCAATTTGTGGGGATACATTTCAAGGAAAGTATTTTTAATATAACTCATAACAATTTCACAAAATAAACAACGGAATGGTTAACATTTCACCAAAGTAAATCTGAATAATTTATCATACAGAATAGTCACTACTATTATATATCTATCTTTGTTAACACCCTAGGCAGATAGACTTTTATAAACCAATCAGTGTACCATAATAATTTTATTACATTTACAATAATAGTTTTAAACATCCTATTTTAGGAAAATAATAAGTGTCCATTTGAACAAGGTATGTAAAGTCCTTCAAGATTCCATCTAAAATCAAAACATTATACATAATAATGTTTATCAAGGTAATCTTTATTGTTAATTTTATGTTTTATATGTTATATTTAAAAGGCAATTCGATGGATAGGTTAACGCCCAAATATGATATATTCGACGGAATAAGTTAACAAAATAATAAATTATAATACTAATTAAAATTTAAACAAGCAGATAAACTATAATAAAACTATGAAGTAAGTGTGATTTAAATGTTACACAATGCTACTAATAATTCTAATTAAGGTGTTCTATCGTTAAACATTTTATTCAGAAAACTATACTTTTAATATTTTAGAAAATAAATCCTTAGTTGTAATTAAAAGTAAAATGAAGTTATAAAAACAAAATTCATAAAACATGGTGAAACACTTATCTGCTGGTAATATTCTATAATTCGTAATAATCTTAGAATTTCGTTAGATTTAGACTGGGACACTAAAAAAACTCGATCATTACATTACATTACAATTATCATTCTACATTTATTCTTTTTTTAATCCTGGTTTTAACGATATTCAAAGCATTTTTCTTCAAAGAAATTGTGTAAAAATGAATGACATAAATAATCATGAAAATAATTCCGGTTTATGTTATCAGATTAATATACCTACAAACTCCGAAATGTACAAGCTTATTCTAATATTTATATACCTTGCTCATTATAAAAAAGATAAACACTAAAAAATCACGACAAAATAATAGAAATATATTATTTATGTCTTACTTACTCTGAAAAACCCATTGACTTAATAATACTATTTTATTTTTTTAGGTATTCCACTATTTTCTATCTGTTATTTTAACTCAGACATCTTTCAATCTGCCATTTAACAGAATAATTCCTAAAATAGTTAACGTTTTATATAAAAGTTTAACGAATAATTATTGATTAGCATTTGAAGACGCTCGATTGTTGACATAATTCACTTTAAAAAATTTGTGTTTGTTGACATTCCCATAGCTGCTTATAAACAGTTTTTTTCTCCAATTTACTTACTTGTAGTAGGAAAATCTACTATATATTCATTGAATATTCTGTATCAATATAATATAAGTAGTAGGGAAGGTGTGCCACGAACTCAGTCACGTGACGTGCGGGGGCGGGAGGGGGGGTGGTGAGTCATGCTCAGATGCACTCTGAGTCCGGTGCACTTTGGTACGACTGTTGCGTGGGAGGAGTGGGGGGGGGTGTAGTCTCGACCAATCACGATCGAGTACGGTCAGAACAGGAAGAGTTTAAAAGAGACGTGTGCGCTCGTTTTAGTCATTCTACTTTGCTTCGCACTCGTGTACGGTCGTATACTCGTCTTTCCTTACTTGCGGCTGTTTTAGTCATTCTGTTTTCTTGCAAGCTACTTGACGGTCGTCTCATCTCACTCTCTCTCGGCTATTCGTTTTCTTACCGTTTGGACACCAACACTGCTCTCCTCAGGATGACAAATTTCATTATCGAGCCGTTTCATCAAGCAGCAATGCCTTCTATTAAAGTGGGGCCCTACCGCCATGCAA
>JAYRBW010113359.1:0-17859 GCA_036023295.1 Invenusta paracnida
TCAGTGAGCCATGGTTAATATTGATTGTTGACGCACGTAAAGTTGAGAATTTTCATCATTGATTTTCGACGCGCCGCGCCGCGCTGCGTTCAGTGTGCATAGGGTTTAATGATTATCTGAAGATACACTATCGCCATACTAAGAAATCAGAAATAAAACATTAGGGCAAATCTTTGTGAACACAAATAGTCATCATATGTAAGTTGGAGAACAAAAAATATATATTTAAAAATACACTAAACTTCAAAAACAACATCATAGCATCAAATAGTTAAAATTACAAACATATTTATATAAGTATATATATAAACGTATGTCTATTTATTTATAAACAAGCGTTTCTTTAGCATAATATAAGAGTAGAAAATTCCATATTATGTAAAATGCGCTAATAAAGTGTAACCATGTTTTACTGAGAATCCCTTACATCTAATTATGTCGAGATATACATCTTTGAACAATAGAAAAAGCGAGGAGAAAATGGAAAGTGTCTACGTGAGATTTGACATAAGTTCCTTTTTATGAAAAATAATTGATTTTCGTTTTTATCTAACTGATACTGATCTTGAATGTAAGCCTAATAGAGTTATAGTAATAATAAGTTGTTTTATTTTGGTGATATTTTATGTAAACTCTTTCAAAACTAATATTTAAATAATTGAACAATCGATTTTATTCAAAAGGTAAAAATAAAGTTAGCATAAAGTTTTGTGGGAGTTAAAATCTGTTATTATATTACTAAAATTACTTTAAATACTTTAACATAAATAACAAACTTTGTTTTAGAACAAATAGCTTTATATGTAAACACATGATTGTATTACATTTTTGGGGCATTGTTGGTAGTTCTACTCGCTTCAATGTCGATATTTTGCGTCAGAACTATTCCAAGTAAACCACTTTTTTGTTGATACTCATTAATATAAACTTTGTCTTTTAACTAAAATACAAAGAATTTCTATCGGTGTACAATAGTATTGTGTATAGAATAAATGGATCTTTTCTTGGCCTATAACAATAATAATAAAAGTCAGGTAATAAGACAATAGTGTCAAAAAGTTAAGTGCAAGCTTCTTCTAGTAACTATTATTGAAAAAGCAATATTTTGATAGGAATCATTTTTAAACAAATGACTCATTATATAGTTCAGATTCGTAAGGCAAATAATTTTTTTCAAAAATGCCAAATACACGATTTTCTTCTGGTGTTTTTCAATAAATTGGCTATTTAAGTTAGATCTAAAAATGTATTTTTACAAAAGATTCCAGGATTAAAATATGACGCAGTATCGACAACAACGTGAAAGCGCGTCGATTATGATGCTATAACGTAGTGCCTTGACTTCGCCAATGTTTTGTTTGGAAGAATAAAGATTTCATTTTGAATTAATGTTACCGCACCACAGAAAATTGAATTCCTTCAGTCATATATATCTCTACAAAAACATGCAGAGGCACAGTGCACATGTGGAGTGCAGGCTGTCCTTCTGCACACACGGTGTGTGGTGTAATCGCCACTCGACTACTATAATAAACCTTCTTAATCTGGTGGTGGTACTGCCAACTAAGGAAATTGTGTCAACATTTGTTTTTTGATGTGCGTATTTGTTTGTTTGTTTGTTGTTTGTTTGCGAAGAAAAAGCCCCGTAAAATGTAACAGAAAGGGTGTTAAAAGTGGTCTGGGAGGGAGGGGGAGGAGAGGGAGGGGAGATTTTAAAGAAATTCACTTTCGTTAATCTTTCTATTATACACTACGTATATATATATCGTTTGGGGGTCGGTAAGTCTGTGTTTGCTGCGTAAGTTCAGTGTACAACTCCATTTTATCGATCACACCTAAGCAGCTAAGAAGTCTTTTCTCCCTCCTTCTAATTGTGCAACCACTTCGAATTCGAAACATAATCCGATTCCGATTATTTTAGGTTTGTTGTATTTTAGTCCGGTTGGCTTTATAAACCGTTAAGCTTGCTTTTTGTGCAAAATGAATAGTTGAAAATCGGTGTTTTCGTTTTATAAAGAGGCAATATTTTTTTAGTTTTGGTCTCTAAAAGCACTTCCAAATATTTCTGACTGAACTAATCTTGTTTTTACTCACAGATAATGAATAATATAAAATATCAACTATATCTGCCATTTATAAAATTCTAACAAACTATAGCGCCAACACTTTTTCCTTTTCTTCCATGCAATATTATCATTTAGTATTATATTAATAGACTTATACACTTACTTTTTTACAATTATCGATTGACATATGAATTGTCTAAAAGCACAAATATATAAGTTCGATGAATTGGAAAATAATAAAATAAAGTCAGACTTTATTGATTAAGCAAATTATATTAATTATTAAATTATAAGAGATATTTAAATAGATATTTCGATTTAAAGTAAGGAAATCACAAATTATTAATACATATGACAGAATTTCGATTTTAATTATTTGATGAGCTCTTGGATAATTTCAAAGTTGACGAAAATAGATTATTAGCTTTTTAATTTTGACAACATGGTTATTTGGTATGAATTACTCAACAAAATATTGATTTATATGTATATAAGCAACAATAGTAACAAGCATTTTACAGGTAGACAACGCATAAGTGGCTATGTTGGAAAGAAAATGCAATTATTTCGTGGCAGAATATTGCAATCAATTCCGACAAGGAAAAGAGAAACACCAGTATTATATCAATTTGCATTTTACAAGAATGATTAAATATGTTCCATTCTATATTTCCGGACTTTGGGCCGGGCGCGATATCACAAACTCTGTTCCTCAAAATTGACTTGCAACACTCCGCATGGCTTTGCTTTTTCTGCGGCATATAATTCAATTTGTGACTTCGATTATTATATTTAGTTATTTATACAAAAATGCGGCATATTTAATTGTGGTAATTAAATTTACGAATCCTATAACTACCTACGTACATGTAAAGAACAAAACACGTGCAGCTACTGTATTTACATAAAGTGTGCATATTTACTAAAACTGTGCAAAATTGTAAACAAATGAATTTAGTTGTACAATAGGAAATAAGCACACGAAAAGCACAACAATATCTATAATTGTAAGGCTGCACAGGACAATCACTCTAACGACCAACCTGCAGAATCGTTCCTGAGGTTTTACACTTGGTCGAACCGGCTGGGATGAACCCGACGGACTCAAGAGGGACGGGACAATCGCTTCCAACCGATGAGGGAACCTTGGAAATGATAGAAAATGATTCTGCAAATAATATGTACGCTAAAACACACACATTTTACTGTTACAAGTAGGTCACTAAGTAGGTCATTAAGCAAGTCACCAGAGGAGATAGAGGATCTGCTTTATATAGAATCGATATTAATTTCGTCTTGATTAATCCGTTTTTTTGTTTTAAATATTTACTTGACCATAAAATCTATAATTGCTGCATTACTGTGGCAGTTTTTGTTTCAAAATAATTCGTTCCTTTTCATATTTTTATGGTTCCCTTTGCAAATACAGAAATAATTCAACTGAATACATATATAATGTTGATTGCATCGTATTGTCAGATATAATTAATTATTTCTGAATTCAAAATAAATTGGAAAATTTGGTCATGTTATTGATTTTTATTCGATACGATGTCGATCAAAGCAGGAAATTGTACAAAATTCCAGAAATATAATTGCACAAAATTCGTTATTATTTATCACTATTAATTTGTTTTATTTCTTAAACTGTGTGCTTATTGCAGTAGATTAATAACTGCTACCAATAAACACAATTTCTGCCTTATAATAATCAAATAGTAAGAATTTAATGCAATGTACATATTTTGTTTAGAACTTCGTCCTAAATTGGCAAATAAGGTGAAATTATCTCAGCTCAAATATACTTTTAAAAATAACTATATATATATTCATTCGAAATACCTTTCATGGGTACTATGTTCATGGGTACTATGTCAACATTTGTTATTAACATGTATTACAAAACTTACCTCGCGACAGAAAACATGATTAATTGAAGAAAATCATTAAATCCCATAAAAGTATTATATAACTAAATTCTCTTATCTATAAACGCTGCTGCTGTGCCTTTTTTGAAAGTATAGTTTTCCTAATACTCCACGATTATCAATTATATTACATTATTTTTGAATGACTATAATTAATGTATTGTCTTTTTCCTTCACATCGAAAAATAATTTCAAATAATAACTACACATGACAAAGATATTTAATTTTGAATACATTAGTTTTATATTCTACACATATATAACAAAAAACAGGGAAGTCGTTTAAATTCGATACATTTATCGTGAAAAGTACTTTTCATTGCAAAATAGTTTCAAATATAGAACCTTGTATAGAACACTTGTAAGAAAATCAATAAGTCATAAGAATCATTGACGTGTTTGAAGGATTTCTTCAAATTGTCATCCAATTTATTTTAACAAAAAACACGAAACAGTATACATAATAATAATTTGTGTTAAATGTATTCCGTAAATAAAATACAATTAAAAAAATGATTTCGATATCATATTTTTTTAATTTCACCAATAAATTTAAACATTTTGACTATTTAAACAATTCAAAGTCCTAAGTTTTTATATTATTGTAACTTGCCTAATATTTAAACGTATTTGCAACCAAACTTTCCATAATACACAATAAAAATCGCCGGTAAATATATAAATCAAATCACGAGGAAAACCATAGCAACATAAAGCGAATGGAAAACGGAAGTTTAAAATTGACGTCAAAGAGAAACAAATTAGTTTTTAATTTCTTTTTTGTACAATTAAATATGTAAATTGTTCGGTTTTGAATAATGATAATTTTTATGAGTTTATTTTTATAGGAAGCTGCCATCAATAAATAAATATATTTGTCTAAAATAAATAAATTTCAGGATAAGCAAGAAGACTACAAAAATTGCGACAATATTTTCGTTTATACATATTATATTTACGGAATTATATCAACTGAACTATTTATACATGTATTAGGATCAACAAATTATATCAAAATGGAAGACTGAATATAAATTGTCCCCAAACGAGGTTATAGAGATGAAAAATAAATTATTTGTATCATTCATAGAATACTTTGTCTATCTCATATCATATTTTGTCCTCTAACTATATTGTCCTCTGAAAATCAAGCTTTAATACAATGAAACCACAATAATTCCACCTCACTATATAGTTTATAAGTACTCAGTTATACTGTTTAAATTTTAATAATATATTTAAACAGAAATTATAACATTTTTCTGTAAATTGGAAAACTATCTTAATTAGTGTCAACAACAAATTTTATTTAGTTTCAGTTTTCAGTGTAATAAATTCCACCATGGATAATGTGGATCTATTGAAAATGTGCCCACTTAACAGGCAATTAATCAATATTTGTATTATAAGTTATTAAATGTTATATTTATAAAGTTTTGTTTACATAAATTAATTTTTACGATATTTATATTATTGCAATTTCTAGTAAATAAATCCAAACGTGAAAACGAGATAAAAAATAAAGGATAAATAAATATTGTAAAACAATTTAACTAACAATAACAACGATAAAATGATCATGTTATCATGAAGACTGTTGAAGTATAAAAGAAAGAAGTAGATTTAACGCTCTAAAAACATTTTACTAAAGTCAAAATGTCAGCAAATAAGCAGAAACAAAATGTTGAACTAAGTGGAAAATTTTGTCACAAGGAAAGTTTATGTCCATAGAGTTTGAAGATGGTCAGTCAAACTTAAAGTTATACAAAACTGAACATCATATTCAAAATCGACACTATCATTCTCGAGAACAAAAACGAATAGTGCAAGTATCGGTAGCAAAAGACAGGAAACCGTTTTCTATAGAATTACGTAGCTATAGGTCAATTTACTCCTATTAGTCGAAACCTCACAACTTTTAATTTATTCTGATAAATATTTAAGAAATGAATGTCACTGCTAGAATCAGAAAAATTTGGAAATTACTCCCGATATTATCTCTATTAAAAATGCTCGGATCAGATTCAAATTTATATTTAATTTTGTTTTATTTTATTTTTCTAAAAATAGTAATATGGCATGTATACAGCTATTAAACATTGATCCTGGTCAAATGAAAGACTATTATTGACTGGAAATGTTGCAGAAGGTTTATATAGGTTTTTTAAGTGCAAACTGATGAATCAACATTTACTGGAATCAATTATGTTCTCCACTATAAACAGTTGAGTAAGAAAGAGGAATTTGTCTCCGAAGAGAAATGCAATTTTAGCGTGCGTTAGGAATTATGACGTCAAAGCCACAGACAACAGCGAAGAAGCTATAGCAAAGTGCCGTATTCCCAGTCTTTGTGAAGAATTCATGCGGTTGGATTTAAGACACGCAATCAAGGTTTGGTAAAAGATACATGCTTCAAACCAAAAATATTTGTGTTCGAACATATTGTTTCAGATAAAAATATATTGATTTATAAAAAAAGTAAGATTTCCAACAATTTCTAACTGGTTAAGTTAATTTGCTGCATCGATTTATTCTTAGTGATTTGAGACCTAAAAGATAATTTTATAATTAATTAATTAATGTACAAATCAAAATATAAAACTCAAATCGGTAAATATTAAAGATAAATGCAATATCGGACTTCTAGTCATTTTATCAGCTGATTTCAAAACCAAACAAACACTCGTAAGGTTTTGAATCCCCAGGAGATTGAAAATATCGACGTCAATGTCCTTTTTTTGCGGATTGATTACGCGGGCGTTATTATTAATTTTTACAGAATTTCACTCAGAAATTCAAAATAAAATTTAACAAACTTAACAAACAAAAGTAAATATTAATCAAATGTTTTAGGCCTTACATTGACATTTAGATCATAGAGTAATGATTATTCTATATATATAATTCTGTATAATTACTCTATGATTTAGATATTCAATAAAGACTCAATCACTTCGTGGATTATATTTATTCGAATTAATTTCTGATTAAGCACTATTATTAGGACTATATAATTCAATATTATTCATTATTGATTAAGCCCCAGCATTATAGAATATTGCATAATAGAACTGAAATATTTTTAAATTACAGTGTCCAATCAGGCAATATCCATACTTAAACGAAATGAATCTCAACTTCCATGTACTTTGTCTTCTTATAAATTGAATTCATAAAACGTAAAACAGATTTCCACAAAAACTGCGTTCATCAGGCTAGAATCGTTGACCATAATAAAAACCATCTGTACACTGCACATCACATCACATTAAGATTAAATTAATAATTCCACATTCGCAGGAATAGGAATGCAACTTTTATTCATACTAACACGCAAAAAGTTCATCGTATATTTTCTAAATCCTAAAACATCATGATAGTATTACGTAGTAGTCGTAACATAAAGAGATTAAAAATAAAAATATTTTCAGTAAGCTTAGAGACGCTTCATTTTATCATCACCAAAGAAACCATGGTATATATATATCCCTCTAAACATGCTAACTCCATCATCAAAAAGTTCATTTAATATTAGGCTTGCATTGTCAACTATAGAATATATACTCTTTTTATCTTGAGACGTACATGCGCATTGTTCAATTATTGACAATAACATTTTCTTATGGTGATTAGAAAAATTCCTTCAATTTACTTTGAAAATTAATGCCAAATTTCCATGCTACAGTAAAAGGGAGTTTTTCATGATTATCGATTTTTGGTAGACACAAGAGACATCTAAAGAGACATCTAAAACTCGCTTGAAATCATCATGTAAATATATTGATTATTATAAATTTAATATTTAAGTCGATTATTAGTAGAAATTATACGATCAAAATACAGGTTAATCAATAAGCAAGTTCAATAATTGAATAAAATTATTTATAAACATGTGGTTCTCTCTTTGCAACGTGGTATTTTATTCAATATATAAAAGGAACGGAAAGTCTCTGTTTCTGTAAAAACTTTATTATTCTTTACACATGTTCGTAGTACAGTGAATAAACTAGCAGCGAAAGACAGGTTTTATATTATTGCGTAGATTAGAAAGCCTTACAACGCTATCATACTATGACGCAATCACTATAATCAATACCGAAAGTGGATAAATTGTAAGAATACAACAGAAATATATTAAATAAAATGTGAAGCTTACGTTAAACTTAAAAGACGAAAGTCAAAAGTTCGTTACATTCGAGTTGGCTATTGATCGCTGGTATTTCTCTCTTGGTTGAATATGGCTTCTTTAAAGCGAAGATTGAGTGTGGGTCGTTGGGTCGCTAAAATGGAGACGTTGAAGTTGGATTGACAGGTTTGTTTGTGTTTGCAGATCCAGCTGAAGTCGAGGTGTTCTTTGACGCGAGTGTCGAGTTCTCTGATTGCAGACTTAGGTGTTGTCGCATTTGGAGCAAGTTACCTCGCATATGGACACAACCTCTGGAGTGACATCAATTTGATTTCATTTCATTTGGCAACCTGCCATGTTGCATCTTGTTTGTGATGTTGTATTTTTTTATAGCGAATTTGAGGATTTAATACGTTGCAAACTTTTCGGCACACTCTAGACATAGAGGACTATCTATAAAATAAAGCCCTTGAGTTCTATGAGAGCGAATAAAGAATATACATGTAAACGTTTTAGTAATACCATAGTAGTGTCACTCGCTTTATATATACATATATATATATATCATTAAAACTATTATGAAAACTCGAACGCTAAGAAATAACACATTATTGCAGTATTTCGGCTTATTATTATTTTATAATATACCTTTAAATTATTACGGCTAATACAGTTTAGCAACAAATTTATGTCCATTATTGTTTTATTTGTTATAAAAATCGGTGTCTGTAATATGCTGGAAAGGTGAGGCAACATAATACATCCTTTTCTAACACCTTGTTTGATTGGGAAGAAATCCTAATGTTCATTGTTCCTATACAAAACCACAACACACTGCTCAATATACCAAGACTTCGTTTCAACTAAAGATACTTACATTATTTACATTACCTACTAAATTAAAATACTTTATTTTATTCCGAATAAGATACAAATATATGAAGGAGAAAATAGTTGGATGTTGTGTTACAAATTGTGAAGCTCTATTCACATATCATTTGATCCAAATTAATCCCAATCCCTTGACAGAATAGCCTGAAGTAGAACAAGTTGAGATACAAAAGCGATAGTTTGTACAAGAGTTAATTGACACACAGAGTGATCAGCAGACAATGTTCCATGCGCCAAAATCAGGTAATTAGTTCTTTGGAAATGATTCCCGACTCAATTTTAACTCATACATGACCCGTGCATCCCATTTTCTGACAGAAACATGACCGAGAACTTATTACCTAACTTTGTAATGCATCAAAATGCAACAGCTAAAAATGTAACAATCCAAAATAGTGTATTTCTCGAAAATATAACGTGATTAAACCGAATCTTTCTGCATTCATGTTTAGTTTTTATTTCAAATATGATATAAGACAAAATAGTCTACCAAAATATTTCAAAGGATTTTCTTTACCATGTCTTTTAAAATATTAAATGATGGTCTTGTAACATACTTCCCATTTTAATAAATGTTTAATTATATCGCCAAGAATAAACAATCCTTTGAAAATGTTGTTGAACTTAATGAATTTTGTTGTAATATTTTCTAAAAACTCTTTTTAATTTACTGGTTCGAAAAGTTATCAGCAATAAATAACACAAAGAATAAAATAACCAACTCTCTGAAAATGTCTCCAAACGACTCCAAAATATTTCATGTCTTAATTGATGTCAACGTTTTCCCTTGTAAGGGTAGTAATATTTATGTCCATGCAAATTAAGAAAATATATCATACATTCTAAAAAAATAACTCAACAAGATTTGAATTGTGTCCCAAAATGAAGGATTCAAAAGAAATATGAGTACACCAAACAGTTTAATATTTTAGTAATAAGACAAACCTTTCACTTGTGTTGGTTCCTGAGGAGTACGCACAGGTTGTGGGAGACTTTTGCGTGATCTTTTAATCAGAGTTGTTTTCGTGTCAAAAGAATTCGCTTGTCATGAAATAATGTTGCGTTTTCTTAGACAACTGGTTTTTTAAAGAAATGTACCTAAAAGCTACACATATTGCACCATGGACATCGTTTGCGTTTTATTCCAATCGCTTGTAATTTTCTATAAATAAACTGAAATCCTTCTTTATAAGCTCCAGTTGGGAGCTTGCATAACACATTACTGATTTTTATCTGATTTAAACAATAATTAAAAAGGTTATCTGATTTAAATAATAATTAAATATTCTAAAAGAAATATCTTCCCTTCGATCAAATTGTTTTCTTCTATCGTATATGTTTACAAATCCATCAGATTCTATCTAGATTATTAACATCTTCCCAATTTATACTTTAAAATGTATGTTTTTGTTAGTAAAAATGCTGTTTTGTCTATAGTACATGTAATAATAGTAGATAAACGTTTAACCTTGTACCTAAAATTAACCTCAGAAGCCCCCTTTAGATAGGGAAACTTTTAAAACAGCAAAAAAATCTCCCACTATAATTATTTCATCGCTTTCGTGAGATTTTCGTGGATAATATATGTCAAACGGAAGTTAGTTATCCCTTGTCATCCCATGAATTTAATCAGGCGTTCTAATATCTCATTAAAATCTAACAAATTTGTCAAGCGAAGCGAATAACATACAGCTACAAATATTTGGTAGCTTAAAATGAGTCCACTGTAATATGCTGTGTGTCTGATGGGGTAGCTGCCCTGAACTACAAATTGGGGCGACCTCTGAGGATTAAGTACAATAATAAAAGCGTCCCTCGTATATTGATCCATCTTCGTTTTCCTTTCATCTTTTCTACGTGGATGGGGAACAGCCCTGCAGGCACAAACTTAGTATGTGCGGAACATAGCAAATTCATAAGATAAACTTAAGTAGCTCTCTATAGCAAAAAACGATCAACTTAACTGGAATGAGTAGATATTTATTTATGAGAACAGTACATACGTAGAATTTATGAAGATGTTAGACAATTGTTTTAGGAAGTTTTTACGACAAATTATTTGAAATTGACACGTTATATATTTATTATATTCATAATAATACAATAGTATATGTGGGGATTCAATGGATTCTCGACGTTTTGAGCAAATAGTCGTGCTAATTTAGGTTTTAGTTAGTGGAACACACGATTTATAACTGGGCCAATTAGTTCATGCAAATGTGACATACTTCCCTTCAAATATGAAAACAGTGTATTTCAAATTAAAAACGATTTGTAACAGACAGAGTTAAATCAAATTTTCTCGTGTGCGTCATTCAAATATAGACAGCATATTTGTCATTAACATCTTTAACCCTATTCATACGCAGCCAGGTACCGGGGTGGGGGCTGATTCGGCCTGAAATCTACTTTAGGAGTGTACAATAGTGATGAAAATTGGCACACTATTAAATCAAAATTATCTACAGATGCCTTTGCATATAAAAATATTATTTTAAAAAAATAAAAAAGCTACAGCTAATTTAATTTTAAAGTACACAAAAAAAGTTCTTTTTTTCAATTTCTCATTTTTAATTGAAATAATTCCCTATATTTGTGCGTGCTGGTGGTTCATTGTGTATTATCAATGACATTTATTTCACTAATATCCACCCCGATTTTATACATTTTGTTGTTTTCACTTATAATTAGATGAACTAAAATATATGAGGGTCACCTACTTTAGAGGACTATAGCAGACCCCGCCTGGGGGGGTAAAAATGATGAAAATATTATTAAAAGTTGTTAAACATAAAGTTAGGAAAAATCATGAAAACTGGAGATCACGTGATTTTTCAAATAACAATGGCAGCAAAAATAAAACAGGGGCGGCTGATTCAGCCCCCCCCCTCCTCACCCCCCCCCCCGGTATGGATAGGGTTAACTAACTGTATTATGGTGTATATTATCTCACATTATTCAGCACCTAATTTTAGCTTCCTTACTTCCGACCCTATTTAGATGCTCTAATTTGTTACGTTTTAAGATTCTAATTCGATTTATATAAATTTTCTTCAACCAACCTATTCGTTTATATAGCAATTATAGTCTTCATTTATACTTTAATCTAAGAATGCTGCCTGCATTGATTATATTATCGATTAGCCATATATTAATACTCTTAACAGTTTCGGATAAATATTGTATTATACTCAGATCAATTAAATGAGTAAGATAAGAAAATGGGATACTTTACATCCACCAAAATATTGCACGTATAACATGCATGTTTTTAAACTATATTAGAGTATAATTCCAAAGAATAATAATTGCTTATTGGCAATTTCTATGTCATGTGTTCTAATTTTAATAACAGAAAACAAAATATCCACACCTTCAATATTCAGTGACCAAAATAACACCTGCTGTAATTTGTTTTTTCCTTCCATTAGGAATGGTTAATTACTAATGGATAGTAATCGTGTCAGCTTTATATATTTACATAAATAACATTTGGAGAATCCTAATTACATTCTTTCAGAACTAATTCGTGTGATTGTCAGTCATTATTCAATTATCTTCCGATAATAAAAGGTTCTGAGTTCGGATTGTAATGTAACAGGCCACATATATATTTTCATAGATACGCCCCTCTCTCCAAAGTAAGAACATTTTCTTTTTATTTGAATAAAAAATATGCATTTAATTTTCGAGAAAGATGAATCTAAATCGGTTAAAATTTAATTTGCCCGCACATCATATTTTGAAACTTTATTTAGTATTATATGTACATTTGGTTAATTTCTTATTAAGTTCCGATTGTAATAAGTTAAATACTAATAATTAAATTCTAATTTAACATAAATAATCTCAATATATTAATCCTTCTTTCCTTCAAAATGTATCAACTATACTTTCTGTTGAGACAATTCACACAGACAAATATAAAGTCACAGTTCCATCTGACTTTTTAGGAACACAAATTTGGATCTGGCTGAAAACTTAAGTTGTATTGAATATCTTCCAATTCTAACAATCTTTATTTATTAGCTGATTTTATGAGATTATATCAAAGTTTTGCATCTCAAAATGTTTACAATATATGTATATAAACCAACTGTCAACTCAAATTGTATAGAATATTATTGATTGAGAAAGACAGTCTTGTTTTTTGTGAATGTTAACAAAGAAATATATTCGTGTACTATTATGAATATATGATTATTATTAATTTTGAACTAATACATTCTTTCAATTTCTATGCAATTTTTTAATTCATCCACAACGACATGAAAAGAACATTTTTGGTTTAAAGCATTTTAATGAGTAAGAATAATACTTTCTTATATAGTCAAACTCAATTTATCGCTAACAAATATTCCCAAATATAAATGTCATTTCATGTATGAGAACGAAATTATTTAATGGCAAATATTGTAAACTCAATTTATAATTGTGTGTGTGTAAATTATACATAAACTGGTTCGATACTTTAAGTAGAATTTAATTTTAAACAGTATAAGATAGTCATAAATCTGCCAATGTACATACAGCTACCCGTTTCATTTTCAATAGTGTACTAAAAGTTGTATAAAACCTTCTGACCATTCATTATCTTTAGTTTCTGCGCCTTATAAACGTACGTTAAAATATTATTCTCTTTCAATAAAAAAGTGCAAATCAAAAAAAGTTTGTTTTTGACAATACTGCCAATATCAATTTTTCTTCAACTTCCCCTTTTTCTTCCGCTCCACAATCTCCTATTTTAAAATAATTTCGCCCAATCTTTGAGTTTCGCCAAACCGGTGATTTAATTTATCATATTGCAAAGGGAGAACCACACTTTTTCAATTAACAAAATGTTTATCAATCGGTTTCCTTTTTATTTAAAACATTACTTTGTCAAGGTTTTAAATTTCGAGTTCTTAGATCGTTAAAATATTCTTGTCTTTCCAGTCTTGGATGTTGTCAACAAAACGCATATCTTGATTTCTTTGGTTCTTCAAATGTTATTAACTCCGGTATTGTATGACCCCCCCCCCCTTCATTTAAACTCATCTACATAGATGATCAACTTTTTCAGATCGAAATAATTAATTCCCTATAAAATCGTTTATAACTTGTTCTTCATTTAATCTTACTTTTCTTATTAAGTTTTTCAAATGTGGACCTATTTCTGTTTATTATGCAAAGCTTAATCTCCGTGACCAAACAGGTGTTCACCTATGGCCCAAGGTTTATTTAGTGCTTGACTGCCAATTGGCTGTATATGGTAGCAATAAGATAGACACTATAACTTTACTGTTTATGATTGATACATTGTATATATTTTAATACAATCTTTCTTCGAATACAATCTTTAGAAACGTTCAATAATTATATAAATCTCGCTATTTCAGTTTAACAGTCTGAATTAGTCTTAAACTATTTTTTATAAAGCTCGCATTTTAGCTGTATTTTACTCGTGGAAAAACACATTTTCCTTCTAAAAGTATCAACTTTCACAACGCTTCTTATTATTAAATATATAAGTCAGGCAAGCCACCAATTTCTAATTAAGAAAAATAATTATTATATTTTTAATTCAATCAATTATTTTCATTTATAACGATTATAGGTACTATTTGGAAGTTACATCTTTAAAAAGTTACTATTTTTCGTGGAAAATAATTGCAAAAACTGTGTTAATGAGTAGGAATAATAATACTTTCTAACAATCAAACTCAATTTATCACAGTCAAAAATTCTCAACGAAATTCTTTAAGGGCAAATGTTGTTTCCAAACTCAATTTATCCTTGTGTGTCTAAATGATACATATATTGCGTTCGAAACTGTAAATAGAATTTAATTGTAGATAGCATAAACGTAATCATAGATCATAAATCTATAAATGTATTTTATACTGCTACCCGTATTATTTTCAACGGTGTACTCAAATATTTCTTTGAATACAAGCCTTCAATTGACTACCAAATAAAACTTGAAATTCACAAATCCATTTTTATTCCAAATCAAATAAATTTACTCAATCAAATAAATTTCAATAAAACTATTTTCTCCGATTTAAAACTTCTATATAGCACGAAATAAGACGAAATATTAAATTGTTCACTGGAATATGTTTGGCAGACTTTAGAAAACAATGACACCAACAGTTTCACCGTGGCTCACAGATTGAATCCAGAAAAGTAATAATAGAATTCCCAAGTGAAGAGAATGATTGAAGTTTTATTTAGAAATGATAAACGTCTTCATAGTGGTCTGTACAGGGTTAGGCAGACAACAGGGATGTTCGCAGGATAAAAATACAAAAAGCCGGAAAAGAGGGACGACAGAGTCTTTATGAGAACATCTTGATGGGTGAAATGGGGTGGTCAACCTACGTTCCTATATTTGGCCAGTTCGCTTGTGTTGCCCAACAGCTTTTTTTGATTTTTTTTATATATGAAAATATTTTTATAAAATTAAATTTAAACCTAAAGTAGGTTTAGAAAATAGTTTTTCTTACTTAAAATAGGTTTTCTCAAAATCAAATTTAGAGTATTTCATAATTTGGTATGAACAATTTTGTATTAATTCCAGTGTAAGAACTAATTATTATTAGTCTATGGCTCTCCAATAAAGCAAATGCAAAATGATGAAATAAAGTTTCATTAAAACTTGTCAGAAACGAACTGTAGCTGTATTTGAAGTGTGGTTTGACGAGGGGTTTAATAAAACTAAAATACATCTGACACGTGTAACAATATTTAAATTAATTAAATAATTAATTAAAATAATATTAAAAATAATTAATAATTATAAGGTTTTGAATTTATTTTTTGTTATATTATATTAATTTTTTAAATCAAGTTTATTTAAATTAAATAAGCACATTACTCTAGTGTTTGAGTTGTTGGACGAATGGTACACATTAAATTCATTTTAAACCAGATTTTAGATTCAATTATTACTGAAATTTACATTGTTAAATGATTTTCAACAATTGGTACTGGATAATATATGTACATATATATCTACGAATTAATGGAAAAAGTTTTAGTTTATTTATTAATTTTCATCATTCAGCTTTTTTTTGCTTTTTTTTATTAAAAACCATTAAAAGGACAAAAGCTTAAATTATGAAAATAAACGAATCACTTACCCACTTTAATATTGTCCTTCAAGAAACTCCTCGCTTGTCAACCTTCTCGGTATTATTCTGAAACAAGAGATTGAAAACACGAATTGTGACCATTAAGTCGGAAATGATGAATTGCGACTTAAAAATAAAGCTTATATTACGAAAAGACTTATTCGTTTGTTTTCGTGTAACATTTTCTACTGCACGTACTTTTAGAAAAATGTTTACCTTTTTCATTTCCGATTTTATCGATGCATTGGCCGTTACCGTAAGTATACCTTAAGCATGTCAGATTGGATTAAGATACTTTTACATCTAAAATAATGAATTTATCTTTAAATTCGAAAATATAGTTGCATAATTGTAGTTTTTGTTGTATTATTCATGCTATGTGAGATCAAATTAACTACTTTATTTGCTAAATTTGTCGATAAAATAAACATGTTTTACATAATCAGTAAAATTTATAAAATACATAGTAATTTGGCTACGAAAATTATGATCTTGTAAAAAAATGATATTAGCAGTCAATATTTGTAATCCTCTATTAATATTAAATGTATAATTAATTTTTGATTATTTCTATCGAGATAATGTATTTATCTAACTAACTATTAACTAAATATTTTTGTGAAACATTGCGCAGAATAGATATATAAATAAAATACAATTAAGTTATATTATAAATACTCTTTTTTTATAAATAAATTTTTAAATGTTCAAAATTACCGCTAATATTTTACTATCGACTAAGGATAGTAGTCGATTCAAATATTGGCAGTATTTTCAGCTTTATTATTGATTACTTTATCACCACTAATCATTTAATCTGAATCCGAGAGTCCCATTTAAATACATGAAGCATTATACTTATATCGAAATAAGGCACATGTCCGCAAATGTGACACAAATAGGGACTTGTCGAAATGTAAATATTTACATATATACGAATTTGTATAAATATAATTATATTATTAATTTACAAATTTCGACACTAGGTACTTATTAGAAAAAATATGAGTAAAATGTAACACTATAAAACAGTACAAATTATTCCTGATTCCTAATACATATTCCTAATACATGTACTAAGATAATTCCATAAATCCTGATTTTATATGCTATAAAATAGTATATTGATTGGTATTCTCGAATTAAATTTATCTAAATGAAACCCGATTGATAATATTGCTTTCGTGTAATAACCTGTCTAAATGAGACTGTTTCATTTAGAGAGCAATTGTTTGTCCGTTGGACAGCTTTACTGCAACTGCGCATGCGCACAATTATGACCCATTTAGATGTATATAACGAAGTCACCATGGGATTATTAAATTAATAATAACTTTTTAATGAAAATTTATAATTTAAATTAAATTAAGAGCAAATTTTAAATTCTACGCTAAAAAGTACATTATTACATTTGTTTCATAATAAAATAGGAATGCTTAATGAATGTTCCATTTCGATATCTAGGCTACAGAGGCGTGTCCAATCAGTAACCAGCATTTATTCAAAAAATCAAACGACTTTATAGGTATACAATCACGTGCAATATCTTGTATGAGGAAAACCACGCCTTGAATATGTTTTACATATATTTACATTTCTTAATTTTTGAAGATATGAAATATAAAATCAATGGAACATTTAATACGTAAAATAAAGTAATAAAAAGTAATTAAAAAATAATTAAAAAGCACTTGCTGCGGTATAGAAGTTATTGTAATATTTCGCCAACTGGC
>JAYRBW010113370.1:0-17857 GCA_036023295.1 Invenusta paracnida
AAACATAAATATCCATAAGTGTTTATAAGTGTTACAACAAGAAACATACATGAATCACAAGTAACAAATCAGAAGTCTTATCCAATACAGGATATTTCCAAAAAAGTTAGTCTGTATAAACTCCTGGAGGTGGGTAAGGATTATTACATAAGTAATAAGTATTTTACTTTGATTATTTATTTTAAAGTATTTAATACATTAAAATAAATTGTAAAATAAAATAATTAAAAAATTAAACAAAAAACAGTTAAAAAAAATACATTAAAAACCATAAAATAAATAATAAAAAAACCCGTAAAAATAGCAAAATAATTTAATGCGGGATACTTGGAGATTACCCAAATTTCTTTCCAGCAAATCCACATAAGAGTGATTGTGGTCGTGGAGTTCTTGGCTTTATATTAAATTTTTCTCAGAAAAATAAATAAAACAGACATAAATAAAACAAAAAATAAATGTAATTAACTTTATCTATCTTAATACTATTGTAAAGGATAGTGAGATGCTTGATAATCATAGTGTAGTTGCGGCTGCACCAGGTCTACTGTCTAGACTCTATATATATATATTTTAATCCAACTGATATTTTGCTAAGCTTTTTCTAATTATTGCAAATTTTTTTAATCCAACTGATATCCCACTAAGTTTCCAATTTGCAAATTTGTATTCGCAAAAATAGTCATACTGATATTTTGCTAAGCTTCTGATTTGCAAAATTTGTATTTGCATAAATAGTCATAGGTACTGATATTTTCCTAAGTTTTGGATTGACAGAAATAGTCATCTGATAATTGGCTATATCTTTGTAATTTACAAAAATAAATTTTAGTAAAACTGATAATTTGCTAAGTTTGCTCTTCTAGAGTGTTTGCATGTACTTCCTTTCCATTTCTGGTAAAATGGATCAGTTTACCACTAACATAAGTTTCATTGAAATAGATCAATATCACTAGAAAATCAGCATCGTTTTTGTTGACAAAGAGTTCATTTATGTACAGTTTAATATCATTTTCAGTCAAAAAAGCACTTGCCACTCAGCTATTTAATATGCAACTTTTTCATGAACACATTTTCTGTACAACTTTTTTATATACCACTTTTTAATATACAGCTTTTTCATTATGACTTTTGAAGTACTACTTTTTAATATACAACTTTTCCAGTACTACTTTCTAATATTTACAACTTTTCACTATGGATCCTCTTTAAGATCACCCATATAGTTGGTTTGTCATGTTATAGGCATTAAAGACTGATTGATGATTGTTTTTGATGTGCTTCATCTGGGATAATCTTCTTTTGTACATTGCACTGCTAACCAAGAAGCAATGGGTCAGCTCTGCCATGTATGCATTGAGAGAGAAATATTTTACCTGCCTACATACACAATACATAGCAATCCATTGCTTGCAGATTTAGGCACACAATATATTACAGTCATTCTCTCTCTCCCTTTGCTTTCTGATATACACATTGAGAGAGAAGTATTTTTACTTGCCCTGCTGGACAAGAGTTTGGAAATTTCTACTTTTCCGTCAGGAAATTTACCTGGACACAGACAAGTGGATAAGTATTATTTCAACCACTGTATTACATCTCCAGTTAAATCTCTGACACAATATATCTACCTAATTATTATTATTCACATATAACATATACAAAGTGATATACATATTGAGCTGTATATAGGTATACTTTAAATGAAAAAAGTTATATATGTTCACTAGTATAAAACAAGAAATGTTAATGAATCACATGAAATAATCATATACTGTTCAATAGCTTCTTGCATATACTATATAGCCAGTCTTTCTACAAAAGCAGCCAACTAATCTTTATATTATTCTACTTCATAAAATTCTAAAAGTTGTTTTCACAATTAATTTTTAAAAACACATTTAGAGATCAATAAAGTGCTTAAAAGGTTGTACATCTCATCATTGACATTTCACAATGTAAATAACAGTGGATCATATACATATAGCAGTGTGCCACAAGCTGTGATATTTTGACAAAAAGCTGTGATATGCAATATTGTTGGCATTACCTGCAATATTCAAACAATAAATTTTAGCATTTACATTTTTTGTGCCTATTTTATCAAATTATACTTATAAACTGTGCCTACTTAATATCCATTTTCCACTAAAGATGCACAAGTCATTCTTATTGACACTGTTGGTATAGGGTTGAGAGAAGCCAGAGAAAGAAGTTAGAGATCGCTCCTATTGTGAAAAAACTCTGCATTTTGATGCACTTTTAAACTGCCTTAATGAAATGCAGTCCCTAAAGCTATATTTGGTTGAGAGGACTGTTATTATGTGGGAATACTGGTTGGATGAATGTAGATGGCTTTAACTGGTTGCCCTGCTAGTGGAATAGGACTTTGGTTCTATTTTGTTGGTTTTTGGACCTGAAGTAATGATTAACAGAGACAGAGGGGTGCATTTGTATGGCGGTGTTAGAGGTGAAATTCTTGGATTGCTGCCAGACAAACAACTGCAAAAGCATTTGCCAAGAATGTTTTCATTAATCAAGAACAAAAGAGGTTCAAAGATGATCAGATGCTGTCCTAGTTCTGACCTTAAACAATGCCAACTGATGATTCAGTCTGGCTTGGTGATATAAAAGTAATAACTAATGTATTGGTTTACTTTATAGATTATATCATTTATGATATTTAATCTATATATTAAATTATTTTAATACTACCTAGCCAAGGAATCAGCTGTGGTGGGTGAAAAGTCCTCATTTGTTGAGGAGTAAAGCAGAATCGAGCAGCAGGCAGTGGAAAAGGCTCTTCAGAAAGCTGCAGCCAAGTCCTCTGGTCTGGAGTGCTGACTAGAGGGGATTGTATTAGTGCCCTCCCCAGTGTTCCAAAAAAGGGGAAAACACTGGAGCCTGATGACTTTTTTAAATGTTTAATATAATTATAAAACTTAAACAATAATAAGACTATTTACTGTTTTGAAAGCATTAATTTAATTTAGCTTAAATGATTAACTTTTGCTTTTATATTATCATTCTATTATTAAAGACATTGTATGCACCTAGATTTAGAACAAGATGTAATCTGTCCAGGATTTAGAAGTTCAGAGGTAATTATTACAGTATATTAGTGCAAACTAGGGGCAATTAATGTAACTAGGAATAGTTTTTAGTTGACACTAATAAGGTTTTCGATTTCTCATGTCCTGTTCTATCTAAGTTTAAAATAATATTTATTATCAATTTATAGGCTATGACGGCATCAAAGGCCGATTTTGAAAGTCCATGAAGGAAAATTAATTCTTTTATAATTTTTTTCTGGTGACTATTTTTCCACATATGTGTATTATCTCTATAAAGTTATTTTGCATAAATTTGAGACTTGTCTATCCTGTAACCTGTAAATAAAATTTCTCAAATCTTATTGAATACTGTATTAAGGACTTTGAAAAGTCGAATTTTTGAAAATGTTATAAGGTTACTTTTTTTGAATAATATGTTTTACATATCATCAAAATATGTGTCTTTTATATATCTAAATTCTAATTTGTAATATTATTTAAAATACAAATAAAATGATTTTTTGAGTCGAAAAATAAAAACTTCAAATTTTCAAGTGCTGATCATGTGACCTTTAGAATGGTGGATAGAGAAAAAATATTCCAAAATATCTGCAAGAAAACGTTGTTCAGTGGCTCTAAAGGTCAGCTCAATCGGTTTGGTAGTTTTGACTAATAGACTGGGGCCAATTATCTATGGGAGGTTAAATAAATACTTTTTATTTTAGATAATGGTTAAAAAGTGCATTTCTTTAGCTGTGATATTTTTTACCTTCTGCGATATTATTATCGTAATCATCTGTGGCAACACTGGGTGTGTATCTGTTATTCATTTAATCAATGTTGTTGATTTATTAGATATTGTATAAGCATGTGATGCAAAATTGTGCCCTTTAAATTAGTTATTTCGAAAATCTGAACAAATTAAAAAAAATAATGACCTCAAAAAAGCTTGGTTAATTTCTAGCAGTCCTTATATTAATATTGTAAACCAAGAGCAACTCCATCCATCTTCATGAATGCAGTTTTATGTAGATTATAAAATTAATTTTATAATTTTTATAAATAGAGTATAAAATATAATATAATAGAGTTATTTTATTAATTAAAACTCCCATTGAACTGTCCTGGTAAAAACCAAAATCATTTTATATAATGGTGACATATTGAAGAAGAAAACAATATTCTTCAAATAATATTCAGGAAGCCAAGAATTCTCTTGAAATTTCACTTGTGAAACAAAAAATATCTTGGCATGATCTAAAGCTATTTTCATGCATTTTTGTACATATCCTTAGGTAATCCTTAGCTTTATTAAGGATTGCTTTTCACAGATTTGAATTTTTAGCTGACCTTTTAATGTGCCCAGCCTTGATAGCCTCAAACTGCGGTCAGATAGAAAAAAACTTGCAATACCACATATAAAAAGTGTAAGGCTATCAAAATATGGTGTAATATAAAATTATGATATTTCAGATTTCCTGTATTAAAGAAAATGAAAGATTTTATTATTTTCCTCAAATTTTCACAAAAATCAATATTTTGAGAAAAAATATAGTTTGTTTCTACTTTTAGATAACATATCTCAAATTAATTCATTCCTCATTGTTTTTTACCATTTAAAATAAAAATAAGCCTCACAAATTCTATAATTCAAATTCTATATAATAGAGGCTTATGGGTAATCTAAACAAAAAATATAGGTAGCAGTTTTTCCCTGTTAAATTCTAAATGGCTTGGACTATTAATGTTTTCTTTGGTTTCTGCGATTAACATATTTTAATTAATAGCATTTTTAAGCTATATATTTGAATATTTACCAAAAGCATTCTTAAACAAATTATTTGAAGGTGTTAAAAAAGTATGCTTTTTGTATTCAAGAACATTTTTGAAATCTAATATTTTGTTTTCAGCATTATGTTTTGTTTTTGAATTCATTTTTAAACGATTTTTGATAATTTATGTCATTTTTTAAAGATTTATAATTTCATTAACAATGCATTTATGAATTAACTTCACAAACTTTGGTACAAGCTTAAATATTCCCTATATGCATTCAACATGTTTTTCTAGCCAAAGAAGAAGAAGAAGTTTCTTGGAAATGACAAGGCGAATCAACAGACATTTTCCCTAGTGGCTCGATCGCGCAAGGATCTTCATGAAGGAGATGCTACCACTGGTCAGAATGTGCTTGTTGCTATGACTACAGTTGATGAAGGAGAAGGCGAAGAGGACCTCTCCAAGTTTGGAATCTACTATGATGATGATTATGACTATAGGCAGCACCTGCGGACTTTAGATGAATTTTATGACAATACCCTTATCAAGGTAAATGGATTCTCCTTCATTTTGATGCATTGTTATTTGATATTTATTCAGTATAGATTTTGTAAAACAAATTATCAACCAGTAGAGATTTAAAAGGCACAAATTGTTTATTGCTTTCTGTATTTATCTATTTATTTTTATGGTTTTTGCTCTCGCTTGTAGCAGTATAATAATATATGTAATATAAAAGTAAAACTAAATGGCTTTTAAGATCAGACTAAAAGTTGTAGCTTAATTTATACACAAAATAAACGAATACAAACCAGTGAATACTGCGAAATGTAAGCTGATTGAAATTCCTTTTTGTAATTGCTGATTCCTCTTGACTCATCATCTAATTTTATGTTTAACATCTCAGATTTCTCTGATTGAAAAACAGATTAAATATGATATTTTGTTATAAGATATCCGTTCGTTATATAATTGGACTATTATTAATGGTTTAATTCCATTAAATTAATACAGTTGTAAGCTTCTTAAAGAGTCTAGATCAATTTTAAAATTGCTTGTTAGGCGTTATCTTTATTTCTGACCGGAATAGCCATTGTTCACCAAAATTTAACCATGAGACAGCAGTGTGAATGTTATTTTTCTTTCTATATCTGTTGATTGTATAGGACGATATCCCAGTTCGTAAGATTCGTCTTCCAGCCGCCGTATTCGCTGACGAACCCGCCGATAATCTCCACGACGATTTTAACGATGAAGAAGATGAGGGTGATTGCCTTGCCGCGGGAATTCTGGACCCTGATGTGGAGGCTGCATTAGCTGATGATGCTGAAGCCACTGACGATTTAGAGGATGATTTTATTACACTAGCGGGACAGATGGATCCAGCCAGTTCTGAAGCCGCTAATGATGAGCGAGTGCGAGATTATCAGGCGAACAAGTCTGCTGTGTGGTCCCGATTTTTTGATCATACTGAAGAAGAGAATGAAGAAGACGAAGATATGGAGGAGATAAAAGAAGATAAGATGCCAGCCATACCTCTGACTAAGGGAGGTCGACCTCTCACTGCGCAGGAGCAGTTGTTAGAAAAACAGTTTGCCAAGGTGTGTAATAAGTTCACCTCGTGAGCCTGTTAGCTTTAACACGTATTACCTTTGTTCATCTTATTGAAGACTAGCTATTTTTCTGAGTTCTTTTGGGGGTTTAATGAAAGTAATATGTTAACTTTGCGATGTCGCAAATAAAAACTACAATTTTTGTCTTTCAAATTTTCGATCTGTTAGGTTACCTGTTCAAAATGTCAAAACTGGTAAATACTTTGTAGCGATGTGATATCTAGCTGTTTATCTCAAAATATCTTATTTTTATATCAGACTTTAATATTAGCAATTTTTCTAGTAATCATTGTTGTTATTCGTACCACCCTTTTTTGTAATCTCTCAATAAGCTCTTATTCCCACCATTTATACAATTGCTGTGTACCTATGCAATTGCATCTTTTACACTTAAGAATCTAGTAACATTCTAGATTAAATATCACTGATTTCAGATTCTTAAGTGTAAAAGGTGCAATTGCATAGGTACACAGCAATTGTATATATGGTGGGAATAAGAGCTTATTGAGAGATTTCAAAAAAGTGTGGTACGAATAACAACAATGTATTTACTCTAGTAACATTCTAGATTAAATATCACTGATTTCAGAGTAAATACAACTTATCTTTTAAGGAATCGCCGAATTAGAAAGAAGAGAAGTCTGCTACGTGAGAAATAATATATATACTGTAATAAGTAAAAGCTTTATCTAAAAAAATCACGGTGAACAAATTATCATGCTATTGTATACAGTCAATGCCATTATGTATATCATAAAATGCTCGGTGTATCATGAATGATGAGTACACGGTCAGCCTCCAAAAGCGTGCTTGTGGATGTCATTATCAGCCTCACTTTAATGCAAAAATAGATTAATGAAGAATAGAGACCTGTTAAATCCTTTAACAGTTCCGTTTCAATTTACTCTATTAAAGGTTTACGACATGATATGTTAAAAAAATATGTTTTGTTATATTATATGTATTTATAATAAAAGCATATTATGTAGTACCGATACCAATAGCTGTACATAGGTATATTAATTTGTATGTCTAAATCTCATGAAAACCACATACATTGGTTGTATTAGTTTGATATTTATCGTTATTTGCTCCTAATCATGAAATCTCAAAGCAATGTTATTTTCCTGACTTCTATTAGAGTTGCAGCGTACGAGTATATTGGCCTGGGTGAAACAGCGTAATTTTATTTTATTAAAACGTATAAAAACTGTTTAACCTGTTATCATCAAAAGGCAATTTGATGAAGGTAGCGGCCTTATGATAATCTAAATTATGTTTATGCTATTCTAATTTTTTAAAATATATATACACATCTAGGCCTGTTCATTATTTACCTATATTATGAAATCGTTTTGAAATTCAAATAAGCAGTTTCTGTTAACGTTAAATTAATTCGTTGTTTTCATTGATTATGCTTTATTGTCGTTTTTATGGTGTTTAAAAGTAATTAAAATATTACAGCGTATTCACATGAAATATACGGTGGGACTCAAAATAATCAAACCAATATAGCTATTCATTGTGAATATAGACTTCTTTTTGTAAATTTTGGAGCTGTAATGATTTTGTTTATCCACTTTTGTACATAGATGTACGAGGAATTCAAAAGAGATGGTGAAGAGTTGGAAACAGGATCACGGATGACCGGAACGACAGGAGTCAGTGAATCACTTGCATATCTTATTACACGTGACCAAGCTATGTTTTCTGCAAAGTGAGTCTTAACTATTTAAAAATTTTTTTTTAATTATCTGTAATAAGTTCTATTTATCATGCAATTTATTGTAATAGATGTTATTAGTATATAATATATAAATATATTGTTTTTTTTGATTAGCTAGGGAATTTCAATTTAACAAAATTATTTTACACTTGCTAAACATTTAAAAAAGAAAGGTAGACTTAATTTAATTGATTTTAGAATTTTAGAAATTATGAAAATTTGAAATTATACTAATTTATCATAAATTTGAAGAGTTAGCAGTGCGTTTAACTTACGGAATAATAATTATCTCTGATAAAATTAGTGTGTTTACTAAACTATTTCGGGTATATTGCAACTCCCCTTAATTCCAATTTATAAATGATAAATATAAATCTTTCGTTACATGAAACATGTTATTATACAGTTCGCACTTTTAAAGTTTTTTCTCATATACATATCGGCTATATCTTATGCATATACGAATATTTAGCACAGTATTACATTTGGCAGTAATAAACAGTGAACACAATAATATTATAGTATAATATTAGTATAACTGAATATGACTATAATATATGGCTCTAGTATTGTTTAGTTATATTTAATTATACTAATACTGTCAGTGGCGGATCTAAGATTTTTAGAGGGGGTGACTACACTGGCTGTGCCAATGGGGTTCAGTCGTTCGAGGTCAAAGACTTTTAAAAAATAATTGAAGTAATTTCATAGGATCTGAGAGGGCATACTAATCACAATTTTACGCATATTTTAATTTGAGCTTTTACAAAAATTAGGTGAAGCACCCTTAAAATGACATTTTCCAAGCAGATAAGAGTTCTGTATGTAGAAAATGGTATCACGCCCAAATTATCTAATAAAGCATCAGATGCTTCGGTCGGGGGTGAAGAACCCTTGAAGCTGACAATTTTTCTAATCTGACAGTAATAATTAATTTAAAATGACTTAGAAAAACACAGTAGAAAATTTTTATAAATAAATAGTAAATATATTTTGTAATAAATAGGTAAGCTTTCATGACAGGGATAAACATTATAATTTTGTATAACGGAGGGTGACTTATTTTGGAAGGGGGGTTACTAGTCACCCCTCCCCTGGATCCACCACTGCTATATTATTGTGTTCACTGTCTATTTCTGCCAGATGTAATACTGTGATAAGATTTGGCGAAAATAGTCGTATATGCATATATTTTTTGTTTTTTATTCATTATAAGAGTTTACTAAAATGTAACTTATTTATTAAGTATCCTCATTTATTATATTTGGTTTCACTGTTTTTCGACTTCGTAATTTAGCAATATAAAACCAGACTCTCTGACCGCTGTAAACGAAAGTGCTGAGAACTGTGAGGAGGGTGGTAGAGATGACGGTGTCGCACTTAAAGACAAGATCCTTGCACTCATACCCGAAGATGAAGACTGTGGGGAAGAAGACCCTGTTGATTGGTGGTCTAAGATGGATCGTCGTGAGAAGATTGATTATGACATCACTTCTGTTCGGTGTAAGTCGTTCCCCTAGGACCTAGTTCTTAGTATTGTTTCATATAAAGTCAGAGCAAATATTGTCATTTCTGCAGTTTTAACACATGTCAACAGAATTTATTTCACTTATGGATAAGTCAAACTAACATGCCACCTTTTCCGGTTTAATTAAACTATTTCACAATATTTTTATATTACTTCAGGTGATCAATAGGATTCTTTTTATGTTATTTGAATTAATTTTGAAATATAATATGTATGTCGTAAAATATATACATTTATCAAACGTGTGAACAGAAAATCTGTCAATATACTTTAATGGTATTACTTGTAATTGTTCCTTTATGAATTAGATGATTTATCCACACAAGTATGGACGAGACGTCTGATTAGATACTGATTTTTAAAAAAATTTTAGCTCTAGGTGGACTATTTTTATGTTAATATATATCTGCATGTTATATTTATTATCAGATGTTATTTTGTTGATAAATTTGTTGTTGAATTAATTATATTATGGTTTACATGTACCTTCATCAACGTAGGATATATTTAAAAATTATTCAATAAAATTAACTTTGATATTTTTATCTTTTAGCTTCAGTTATTTCGGAGAACATCCCTCGCGTGATGCAGATTCCTGGACAACCAAAATCTCGTAGTCGTGTTCCATCTTCTGTTGAAGCAATGGATGTCCAATCTATTTCTGATGATGAGGAGTCTGTCGGTCGATTGTTTATTCCGGGTCGAATGCCCGAAGAGACCAATGAAGAGAGGCGAGCAAGAAAAAAGGCCGTTAAAGAGGCACAGCGTGTTCGGCGTGTTGAAAAGAAATTAAATCGAGCTGCTTTCCATGCTGTGAAAGGAGAGCCAGTTACTATAAAGGCAATGAAACTGACATAGCATCAATTTGTCCTATTATCAAGGTGTTCTATTGCTTTATAGATAACATTATCTTGTACAAATAAAATATGTATACTTTTACTTACCTTGTAAATACTTATATACATTATGTTGAATATACGTACCCATTATACATGATATAAATAATTTTTAAGCGGTTTCGTGCGATTTGATGATTTTTGAATTTGGTTAAAGAATATGTATTTATTCAGAATTACCAAATGACAATAAATTGTTTCGGTAAAAAATGTCTTAATTCAATATGCGATCTGGATCAATGCGATTAAATTCAATGTGGTTCACACATATATGGATTGAAGTTTATTAACCCAAGCATTAATTAACGGGTGAAATATTTTGATCATATATATGCTTTAATTAAGTCAAACAAACAGATAGCCATAAATTAATCTTACTCTTTGATTGCTCTTATAGTTTAGTCTTACAGGCATGAGAATTGTCCTC
The DNA here is from genome assembly GCA_036023295.1 of Invenusta paracnida. NCBI lineage: Eukaryota > Metazoa > Platyhelminthes > Proseriata > Coelogynoporidae > Invenusta > Invenusta paracnida. The sequence continues at coordinate 11,017 of JAYRBW010113370.1, forward strand.
CGTTTGGAGGAAATCCTCCGGGCCCTGTTATATATTCTAACTCAAGGGCCCTAGTCTATCTTTATTTGTATAAAAGGGCCCATAATGAAATTTATTTTGTAGAGGGCCCTATTCTATATTTTAACTCAAGGGGGCCCTAGTCTATTTTTATTTAATAAGAGTTTATCTTTAAGGCCATCTTTATATTTTTTATTGTAAATTAACAATTATGATTAAATTAATTTAAATGTCTTTAGATGCATTCTAAGCTTTTAAAAGCTAAAAATTTCGATTTAAAGGCTCGGCTGCTCGCCTTGCCATAATCACCCAAGAGGTTGGGGGCCTTACAAAAATGCTTCCTCCGTAGACACGCTAGACCATTCTCATGCCTGCATCATGCACAGTGCTCGAAATAAGGATTTTACCACCACTCGTGCGTTTATTGTTTTCTACCTGTCCGAGAGATAACATTTTATACTAATTTTATTAGAAAGAGAAAACAAATTGTTTAGTTATGCACATTTTTATTTAGCACCGAATTATATACATAGTTGCATAAAATATAATTATAACTTCAAAATTGGCATTATTGATACCAGTTTACTTTTACATTTTTAGCAGATGGATATATACATAACAACCGCTTTTAAACAAACGAGTAATCAGAGAAAGGTTGTAAATTACTAATACATGTATTCACGTTGTGATAAATGCAAAGTAAAATAATGGATTTATGAGTGTTTTGAGCATTTAGCTCTTAACTAATATGCAACGTGGTTACGAGTTAAAACGTACAAGTTAACATAGTATTAATTATGATACAATATAAATGAATGTATATATGGATTGAAATTACATATTTAAAAGTCAGACTGCACTGTCGCACTGTCACTAATATATCTATTATATAATATACTAGATGTTGCCTCTTTATATTATAGATTATATCTCCCACATTTCAGTAACATGCAAGCGCCGAGTGTCAATGATATATACAAAGTCGAATGGATAATTACGTTTTCTTTCGACAACTATATACCTTTTATATTATTAGGCTTTTATATATCTACAACTTTTACTAAAGCAAATTGGGTGGAATACATTTTCCACGTGATACTGAATCTAGTAATTTGAATATTCCTATATTCACGATTGGATTCGGAAAATCGTATTATTCATTTCATGTTGTATAATTATGCATAAAATTATTCAATAAATAATACAATGACAACACTGTAGTGCACAATTTGCAGTAGATTCAAATTATTATTTTAAAAATCAAATAAATATATTAGGTCGGGGTATAGAGAACAATAATTCTATATTGTAATATCTACTCCTAGCAAAAATAGACTTTACCACATATCATAAATAAATATTTTATTGTATATTATTATAGACAGATTTTGTGTCTGTTAGAAGCTAGCTAGGTATCAAAGATTGGTAACTATGATGTAGGTAGTTTGTCTGTTTTTAGAATTTGATGTTTCATTCTTTATAAATATTATTTATATTAACATATATATATATGCCTAAAAATATAAGCACACGTAGTAAAAAGAATCTACTTGTCCGCACGGACAGGCAATCAACATTTTTACTTTTCCGTTGGAAAATTTACCTGTCCACGGACAATCAGATAGCCCTTATTTTGAGGACTGCATGCACCCTGTAAAATATGTAATAAAAATTTTCGAATAGATAATAGTAGCAAATTTATGTCAAGTCAACCAACATTCCACCAAATCTGGGCACAAAGACAAAGAAGCTTTTGTAAAAGTCCAAACGTCCCAAATGCTATCCAAGCTCTTCATGTTGTTGAGGCTAATTTAAATTTTAACAAAACTGCTGATGATACTGCAAGATACTGTGAGCAGTTTCCAGATTCAAAAATAAAATAATTAATATAATGAGATTCAAGATAATCTAAGGATTTGAAAATCCTAATATCATGAAAAGCATTAAGTAGTTCAAAAGTTATAATAAATTAACAAGATTTTTTAGAAAGTTTAATATCTCATTTTTCTTTGGGAACCATCCCATATCATCACTAAAATTTCTTATAATGAAAAAAAATTAAGGGACTTTACTACCGAAATTAATTAAACCAAGTTTATTTTATCTTATTATTGTTTGAATTTATTCAAAGGGGGATTACTGTATAGTGTGTATGGCTCTTAATGGGGAGGAGGAGGAGGAGGAGGCTGTCAATATATGTATCTATTTATACATGTATGTATAAAAACCTATAAAACTCCTTTTTTCCTCCTATTTTTTAAACTTAAAATATCCTATTTTCCTATCTATTTTTGTGTTGCTATGTGCTGTGAGGCCTGCTAACTACGTATAAGTAGTTACTGAGTAGCATGCGAAATGAACAATATTCGCGAGCTCAGAAATAAGACCATCACGGTTGTCAGCCAGTGACGAGGAAATTGAAGTTACCATTACTTCCGTAAGCAACTAACGGCTTTATCAACTGAGTCACCGAGTCCCTTTACTTAAGCCTTTAAGTTGTTTACAATGAATTGAACTCTATTTTCCAATTTACTTAAAATTGTTGCATAATATATAGAACCAAATAATTAGTTAACATTTTTACAGTTTTGTTATTTAGACTTTATGTTATGTAACTTTTGATCATTTTAATATATAAAATTACAAAATATATATATTAACAATCTATTAGAAGATTTTTCTTAATACGAGTATTTAAACCAGAGAGTAATTATACAGAGAGTGTCGACACTTATTAATTTTGCATACATTTTAATACTACTATTTACCTACACGATAGTTTATGCAAAATATTGTTTTAAAAACAGAGAAATTAAATCGCTTATGTAGTAAAACGTTTTAGATTATACAAGCAATACATTATTTATTACAGACCACTTACGTATGTTGAAATTGTATGAATATATATATTTTTATGTTTTAATCAAAATATGTAATACTACTTTTTCCGTACCCATTTACATAAAATTTATTAAAATAAAACGATATTTTATTCACGAAAATTTACAGCACGATGTATATGAAATCAATACGAGTCAACAATTTTCTATAATCATTACTCCATTCTGGTTTGTTACACTATATTATCTCCCATTTCCCTCACAGAGTCTGCTACTTCTCGAGTCCCCCTCAGTGAATGTGGTTCTGCGTATGTTCAATCAGACTCTCCGCCAGCCTCCTACATCGCTGCCTATGACGACAGCTGCCACCACACTTCTAGCAACAGAAAGTGGATGTCATGGATATGGGAGTCAGCATAGATCCCGAGAAAAGGCTACTGGTGGCAAGTGAGTACTAAGGAGGCATTCCTGTTCGCCTAAAAGTATTCCCCACATCTTGATTATTGAAGCAATACAAATTGTTATGAGTATTAAAAAAAATTATTTTATTAATTTTACTTTTAGTGGGATCTCTTTTCAACAAAAAGCATAGCTTCTTTAATTAGATCTACTATTCTTATAAAAATTTGCATTATTATTTGGCGATAAACTAAATGGTGAAAATTTAATGTAGAAATAATTATATATAGATTTGCTAGGAAAATAATATATATATATATCAGAAATCGCAGAAATTTTTTCCTGGTGGTTACAGCTATGCTTAACAAGTTAAAATATACAAAAAAACTTATATTCTTCACAAAATTAAATACAGCTTCAAAAAAGAAACCCTTTAAGCCACACTAGGTAAACTTGGGAAGAGAGTATCATAACAGCGAAAAAGACAGAAAACTTATTATCTCTAATTATTTTTAAAATGATTATTACACAATTAGGCAATATTTCATTTTAATATGTTATTTTATGTAATGTTTAAAAATTGTTATTCTTTTTAGACATTTTTCGTAAGAACATGTCATTTTCAAGGATATTTTATTTGTAAATTTTCGAGACCGAATTTAGACAAACACCAAATCAATTATGAATTCTAAATTTAAATTTACAGTAAATGTAAGGAGATCAAATTCGACACCCGTACATCTAATCTGAAATAAAAATTTTAGTGGACAGCAAATTTGGAAATAAGGTAATCAAATGTGACATACGGAATTCCAATTTGAAATACAGTAATTTATACTGCACTATGCAAACTTGTTCTTTAAAATAATCGGAATTCTTCCTGAAGATGATATATATATATATTTCAAGAATAGTTCAAAATATTCTCTATTTATTTCTATATACGATATATATTTATAAATATAATTTCAGAATGTGTAAATGTATAAATTTGAACAGAATATTAACTAATCATATTTTATTATCTAAATCTAAATTTGATTGCAATCTATATAGAAATGTATTATGCATATATATAATCTTTCAACTGAACACCATTAGTATCCCTCCCTGAATTATGGTTTCGATAAAATTATTTATCTTATTATTTTCTTATAATATATTATAATGTATATAATTATATGTTCTTTTTTCTCCAATATGAAATGTTCTCACAATGTAATGGATGCCTGTATATATAGCTTATTTTAGGTATATACTCTCACAATTAGTCCATTTGTTCAAAGCTTATACATAAATACTGAAAATATATTTTTAAATATAGATATATTATAAATATAATAATAAACAAAAATTAGATGAGACTAGTATATTCTCTAAATATATATCAATGGTTCCTAAGAATTTAGAATAATCGTAAAAAACGAGTTAAATTGTTGAATTTGATTATTGTATGTTATTAATTTCCCCCTTTCTGGTTAAATGTGTAGATTTTGACTGCTGTTTTATCAACTTATGATGTTAAATTTGTATTTCATTTGTCACGCACATTTAATTACCTTATTTCCAAATTTGCTGTCCACTAAAAATTTGACATCAGATTTGATGTACGTATGTCGAATTTGACCTCCTTATTTACACATTCGCTGTCCACTAAAATGTTAAAATTATACTTGATGTAGTTATGTCAGATTTGATTTGATATTCGTCCAAATTGTATAGAGAAAATCTATAATATAGTTTTTTTTCTGTAACTTTAGTCAAACGTAAATATATTATGTTTGCCAATTTCCCCCTAGAATTCGTACTGCATAGTTTTTCATTCATTCTAATTTTTGTAAATTATGCTTTCCACTGAAGTAATATTTATTCAGATCCATTATTTTTTTCGGCGATTTTCTTTTCAATTCAAACTAGATTTCCTCCAGTTTTTTTTATTTTGTAATTTTTTGTCTAACTTAATTTTCATAAAATTGGTTTTTCAAACAATTTGTCTTTCGTGTTTTGTTTAATTTGATATTGTTTTTTCTTTTTATTAAAGTAATCTTTAATCCAATCTAATTATAACAGGGATAGTCCGGTGTGTAATATATACTTATTTGAGTAAAATATTTTAAAGAATTATATAGACAAATTCATATTTTGCATCAGATTGATATTAGTATTACAAAACAATCTCTACTCTTGTTTTATTTAAATCCTATTGAGAATTGACATTTTTATTGTATCAACGTCGTTCATTATTAGTATATTATTATTGAGATAGCTTTTTTTCGCTGTAAGTTCTATACTCTATATTACTACCAATATTATTCATTTAATTTATTTATTCTTAGTGCTAATATTTGAATAAATTTTTATTTGCATGTTTTTACTCTATATGCATTTCAATTAGACAACATGTTTCACAAAAAATAAGTTCGATGAAAAGGTATAACAGGGATAGTCCGCCACATGCCACAAGTTGATACATTCGTCTTTATAACCAAAATCTCGAATAGATTTTTATTACAATCCTATATTTAAGTGTTTTGTGGAACATGTTGTGACACCTGTTACGGAGTTCCCACGAAATAGAAAAATGTAAAAAAACCAAGAAGACTACACCATACTGTATTCTCCCGCATATTTTGCATAAATCTCACAGAATGCTACCGATCGAAGTGAGTCCCTCTCAGCCCACACCACGCAGTCGAAAGGTACTAGGTAGCACCACACACCTTCCTTCCTGTCCTGAGGGTGCTCTCGAGGAGGAGGAATCGACGCCCCTCCCTGCTCACCCGGCTGTCGCAGTGAAACCGCTCATATTCGACGATGAGGAGGAAGAGGATGACTTTGAGGAGAAGCAGGGTGGCTGGGATCTCTCGACAACGTTTGCACCCGGCTGCTACAGTACACAGGTTCTCAGTCTACATCCAACTGTCAATCCGGTTATCAAAAGAATCGCTTCTTCAGTTGATGCTGACAAGGAGAATGTATATCCAATGGTAAGACAAGGCGTGGCCAAATATTTGGAGGAATAGTTTTAGAAACTCGTCGATATTTTTTCAATCATTATAAGTATTGACAAAAGTTGCATGCACTTAGGAAATTGGAGGGACTCACACCTTTATATTTTTTAGAATTATTCTGTTTAAATACAAAAAGAGAAGTAAAGCTCAAAAGTAATAAATACCGTTATTTCTTGAATAAGACAGTTGTATATTTCATTGTTATATTTATTATAATGTGTGTTTATCTTTTACACTAGCATATTGTTCATGGATATCTCCAGAATTACATCTATTTATAAATAAAATAATTTAACGTGTTTCCTCAAATTATTTTAGTAATTTTAGTAGATCTGACAAAGAATTATATTAGTAACAAATAACTCAGGGTGTCTACACGTACGCGAAATTCACGTATATATTTACGTGAATATCAAAACTTGATCATTTTCACAAAAAAATACGTGATTTTGTGTTTTTTGGAAAAAAATATACGTGAAATTGTATTCTAATACTTGAAATTTTAATCATATACGTAAATTAAAAAATATCTGTATGATTGAATTTATTTTTTAGTATTACAGTTTGCATTAGTCGTTATAAAATGACTTTATT
>JAYRBW010113381.1:0-17854 GCA_036023295.1 Invenusta paracnida
ACAAACCCTCTAAACACCGGCAGACGTTCATTTCGTAGGATTTGACACCATTAACTACAATTATAGAGGGGGGGGGGTCACTGTTAGTACCTCGTTCCTTGTAGCTGGAAGGTGCTAGCTGCGAGAATAATGTTATTTACTGATAAAACTACTTCTGATTCACCGTGTCGGGTTGAGATTGCAGAAGGTGAGTTCTGGGAAGCTCGCAGGTTCTTCGACCCCGCCGACCGTGAAGAGAGTAGAGGAGAAGGCTCGATAGCGAATCACCCAATCCGAGATCCGATATGCGATACCGCTCACCACAATGATCCACACAAGGCAGTGGAGCATTCTGAGATCATAGGCGTAAACAGGGCAAGGGAAATGGAAATATAAAAAATATGACTGAATGATTTCTATAATTTTAGTTATTTTATAGTAAAAAGAACTTTTATTAATAAACTTCATTCTATGAAACAGCCTTCATGTTTCCGTATTTTCAGATTATTTTAATATGAATATTCTTGTTAAGGAATCATCTATTTCATTCTGTTGTTCTACATTAATATTGCTTTTACTTAAGATTACAGTATTAATACTATTATTATCTAGTAAATTATTTTGATGTACACACACACAACCTTGTAAATTTATTAATATATTTTATTTTAGGATGCATGTGTATTAATGGCAAGCTTGAAATTCCAAATTTCCTGTCATATTTTGGCTTCTTTTGTGTAATTATTTGTAATTTATTTCACAAGTGAATCTTACATATTATTATTATTATACAATTCAAGCAATATTAAAAAGCCACAAAAATGACACAAAGTAAAGTCGTATAAATGAAAAACGAATCACTAAAATTACTATTTCTCGTGAAACATAAATTAATTCGGTAAAATTAATTTCTAAATCATGTTTAAAATTAATCATTCTGTGAAATAAATTTTTTACATATACCGTCGCTATACTATTCGACAAAAAATTATAAATTACTTTTCTAGTTAATTATTAAACTAATAATTTCATTAATTTGAATTCATTTATTATAAAGTGCATTGGCAACTACAGCATAGCACAGAATATATAGACAAATATTTTATTGCTTTATTTTAGTTCTCTTATAAAAATCTTCATATAATACTTATGAAACTGAAATTATTTTAGATTTTAATCAAGTAAAATTCCAAAATGGTTGATAAAGCATGTCTTTATTTTGTAAACCAAACAAACTCTTACTTTAAAGGTTTCAAACAATCAGGAAGTTTCTGTAGACACACTTAAGTGAGAAAAAAGCGATCCGAGTTTCGTAGTTTCGTAGTTTATATGAGAAATAAATAGACCTAATCTTTTTCAGCTTACTAAAATTGTCCCATATATAGTATATACATCATTACCACGATTATATACAAATGTAAGTTTATGAAAAAGTAACTACAGACTATACATATATCTCTATACTTGCTGAATCCTCTCTTATACCTTTAGTTTTAGTATTGGGAACATACAACAACTACATTCCACATTATAATCGTTAGTGTTGGAAAGAGTGTCTGCCATATTGAGCACTAATAACAGTGAATATGTGCATACCAGTTCTAAGGTTTCGGTCTAACGACATCAAATTCACAAACGTCTTCTGAATTGATGAGGCAAGAGCTCTTCAATTAACTCCTTATTTGTATTTCATTCAGGTTTTTCTTTTTAGTTACAATAGAATCGAAGGTTTTGTAAGAAATATTACACCAGATTGAGTGTAAATATGCATTAACTATGTAAACTCGTAAGTATGTTTAATGTTTCGATATACAAAGTAGCTGTGTTTATATAATATATAACGAACGCTATATCATTATTTTAGTTCCAACAATCTCTTTCTATGCTGGATAACGTTTTTTTCACTGTGCTATAGATTTAATATATGTATATGTATACGTATTTATATGATTCTTTATAATTAAAATTATATAATTATGTAACAAAGTCTGCCAGTTTACAATAAATGCGCTAAAATGTTATATTCCATTTAATTAGTCATATAACTAAAACGTTAAATTACGTTATTTAACGACAAAATATTTCAATTAGTGAAATATGTTTAAATCTGTCTATAGAAATATGTTTCTGTAAAGAAACTTTAAATATAACTTTAAATAACATGTATTGTCATATTAAACTAATTGATATGCATTTTGTAATATTGAAAACATTGATTATATAAAATGAAAACACTGATATACGAGTACATCAAAAATGAAATATATTACTTAAATATTATATCAAATTTGCATAAATAATTCAAACTATTTCAATAGTTTCAAAAAACATATTAAAAATCGAATTGATAAATAAAAGATAAATACCACTACATAAACATGATCATTAAGAAAGGAAAAATTGTATGGGAAATAAAATTGTTGAATCAGTCCTTTTGTTGTGAGGTTTATGAATACGAATTTTATACGGACAAGACATGAAATCAACTGTGGGATCATTTTTGTTGGATAAGTAAAGTCCGAGAAAATGAATCTCAGTCAGAGAAGATTAATTTGACGAATTCCTCCTCAACATTGTATCTTATAGAGTTAGGAGGCATAGGTTTCGTCCACTTTTTATCACCTATATGGTGTCCTTACTTTCGTGAATATACACAAAAATCAAAGTCGTGATAGAGAATTAATTAACACATCATAAAAATAAACAAGCGATCTAAGCTATGTAGACAGATAAGCATTAAAATAGCGGTTTCTTAGACAAAAAATGACTCTTCTATCAAAACATATACAGAAAGATCTATAATGCTCTCTATCTTTGGACAAAGTCCATTAATCATTCTTGCTCGAATTTCAATGGTACAATGTTATATCGCTGAATATGTAAAGCGGGGGAGTATAATAAAATAGTTTCAGCCAAAAACGTCCCGCAAATGTTGATTTGCAATATGCATATATATGTATACAATTTAGAGAATTTCTTCATAGTGATTACTCAAAGCATCAACCGCTCCTCAACTGATTTTATTTACATATGTGTACATAACAATAAACACAGTCTGTCCTTGTATTTCCCAAGAACTACTCATTATCTGATCTGAACTGAACGGTTTTCTGACCACTGCTGCTTTTATGCGAATGACATTTCGGAGTTTCAATGATTGCAAAGACATAATTTTCGACATTATTGTGTCTTCGAGACAAAACTGATTAACAAACTTCTTTACGCCTTTTTTATGCATAAAAATTCAGAAGGAGACTTCTCAACAGATGCACTATATAATATACTATTCAATGAATTGATACGTCTACTGTGATCGACTTATGCAAGTATGTGTGTGCGTACGCGTACAGTAAAGTTGTTCGAGATGTCGATTTGGATGAGTAGATGTTTCGTTTACATCTGGTTTAAAAGGTTAAAAACCAGATGATTAAGTCAAAGCAATTGAAAAAAATTGAAAACTTGAAATTTTGCTGAAAATTAAGTGTTATGCTCTTCAAATATATACACACTTAAATTTCCAATCATGTTAAATCATTTCCTTAATAACAAAAATTCTCCATTTTATAGAATTTAAAACTATTATATATAAAACTATAACTAAAACTACAATAATAAGATTTCATGTGTCAAATTTTAAATATATATTTTTTCTTTTAAAATTAGATTTAATATGCTTTGGATTTTCTGAAATTGTTACTAATTATACTAATTAAATTGACATAAACGCTAGAAAATAACAAAATTATTCTAGTGGAAAAAATTTTTTTAACAGAATAAACAGTATTAAAATTATAATTATAATCTTTGTCGATTTTATAAGACACTGAATAAAAATCTATGAATTAAAGCAAGTAATATTAAAATGCATATTATAAATATAAATCGTACGCATATGATCAATTACTTTAGCATAGTATATATACCTTTATATAGAATTTATAGTACAAATATAAAAACAAAAACATTTGAGTTTAAAATTGTTATTTTTTAACTATTTTTAACACTAATATGCGTCTTTCTTAATCAATAAAATTATCGTTAAAAAAATACGATTAGTTATGTTTTGTTATCCATAAAAGTATACATTTATGTATATTTGCATTTGTCATATACATATATATATATTCTACTGTCAAAAACTTCCACTTTAAACCGCTTAAAAGGACATTATTATAGAAACCATTTACTTTTTAGTGTCAGTAATTATTTTAAAGTTACCAAGTATACAAATCAAGAGTTTTGTTATCTCTGTCTAACCCTAGAAGAAAAATCTAGGAGTCGATAAGGTATAAATCAGAGGCATTTTTCTCCTTCTACAATAAGTTAAAATTAATATTTTCTTCAGACAGTAGAAAAACGAGGGAGGGTATAAATACTTCACTGTTGAGAAAAAGTGACAGAATGACTTTTAGAATGTAAATTATTGTAAAGCGTCAATGTCAGCTAACCTCACGCAGACTCGGTTTGTGTTGTTTTGTTAAATTTGTTTGAAAGAGTCGATTTGAAAATCTTTTATACCTTGGATCTGATACAACTCGCGTATTTCGTTTCTTACAGGCGTATTATAATGAATTATGCATACTTGAGTGCCGTTTGTATTTTCCTTTCACAGAAATTACTAAGTTTATTGCATATGCACCTATATATCTGTGTGTCTAAGAAGAAAACACCAAGTTTAAAAAGTTTATTTATATTTTATTAATTGTATTTTGTAAGATTCAAACATGCGAGAGTATTATTCAGTATTTACAAGACGTTGCATCACTAGTTCGCCTCAATTAATCTATTATGAGGGTTATTCTTTGAAAGTATGTTTAATTAAATGTGCGTACATCCGATGCGAATAATAAATTATGTCGAAAAATATTTTTAATTTTTGTTATGCGAATATGTTTGACAATTTTGTTTGTACATTAAAAAATACTAATAATCATCATTTAAATTAGAAACCCCAAAAAAATAGTTGGTTTATATTTTTCTGAAAAAAACAAAACAACATTCAAATGGATAATTTTATTTATTTTCCATGTTATTATTATTAATTACATTAAAGTGAGTTGTTTACAGCATTTGAGGAAAATTGACAATTATAATTTAGCAGAACTAACAGGAAATGTGTATTTTTTAATATGTTCATTAATAGAAGCTCAAGTAAAATTAAAATCTAGAATGTAAATATAATTATTAAATCCAAACAATGCAGCATTAATTGTGAATTAATTCCAAAGCTTATGCATAAAACAAGTACTGTAAAAATAATTAGTTTTGACAATTATAAGAATACAAATAAGAATATATTTAAGAATCAGCATTATATCGTCATTATAAGTAATTTAAAAAAAGTTCAGCTTCTCACAAATTTATCAGCTCATTATTCAAATCGATTTTATTATAGAAGACAAACATTGAATCAATTTTTCAATTTTTTAAATATATTTTCGTTACTTTATAGAACTTCATTTGTGAAAAGCAGCATATTGATATGATACAAAAGGTATTGCTTTTGAGTTCTAGTAAAAAATATATTTTGACGTTAAACATTTTGAAAATATATTTTACACAAAGCAAATTAATAATGTTAATAGAAAGATATCAAAAATGAATATATTTCGTAACATCTTGGGGAGTTGTGTCTTCGAGTAATATTTTGTTGCTCTTCAAACGTGTAAAATATAATAAGAAGCATGTTATTGATTTTAGCAATATCTAGTATATATATACACTATATATATCAGCAATTATATTTAGTAAAACAATAGAATTAACGAAATAATTTAAATCGACAAATAATATCTTTATATTTTATATATATCGGCGTATCTTTAGTATCTTATAAAAAATTATTAAAAAATTTACATTCCAGAATATATTAAATCAAATCAAATGAAAAATGTTACGGATAAGAGTATAAAATGAAATATATTACATATAATATATTTAATTTAATTTAATCTCACTTTAATATTAAAAAATATGTATGTTAAATGCACTGAATCTAAAATATTACTATAAAAATTTGCAACATTATAGATATTATTGAAGACGTAGAATAAATTATTACTTAATACTTAGCCTAAAAATATTTTTTTAAATATGTATTTTTAAAGTATAAATAAAATAATTTTTGCGATCGTCTAAAAATACAAGTAATATAAATCTCTAAACAAATAACAAATACTTTGTATAATAAATAAATAATTTATGTGGCTAACATTTTTTAAATGTACCGAGTATTGGAACATTATGAGAATATTGCTGTTAAAATAAATTGAGAAAAATCGAACTCATAGTTTACTAATTTATATTTAATTTTGACTTTTTAATGGAACTTTGAAAAATTTCAGAATATACGACATTGAACGTTTTAAGGGACTCTATATAAATTAAAAATCCACATAGGTTAATTAAAGAGCAGAATATATCAAAGTGTATTAATATTTGTCTTATCCAAATAAATTGTCTTTATAGGAATTTGATTTTGTCCAATTAACTACATACAAATTGCATAAGAGCTGCTAATAAGTTTAAAACATTTTCATTGAAATATATAATAAAATTATTGTTACAATATTAACCGCAAATCGGGTTATATATCGTTTTTATCTCACTGGTAAATAATATATTGAGCATACTAAATGATGATATGTGATTTCTTTGCACGTCTACAATTGTCAAAATGAATAATATTAAAATGATTCATATTCAATTCGATTGAATTTGGACATTTTGTTTTCTTTAGCAGGTAATTTTTAAAACAAAATACTTTTGTAAAACAGAACAAGACTCAATCGTTTAAATTAGGCTACTAGACTAAATAAATATATAACATTATATTATTTATATTGTTTAATATAAAATTAACAGCCAATAGAAAACTGTTCAAAAGCAGAATAAAACTATCAATATACTTTGGTTCTGTTCTTGTATTTTGCGTTATTTCTAATGTAGGTATATTATTATGCATTTTATCAAACACAATTGATATTTATGAATATTTTTTTTACTTAATTTTTACCAACCAATATTTAGCATAAAATAGAAATACATATATTTATAAACTGATACTGAATATATAACAAAAAGTGTGAAAAGGGTCTTTTTTAAAACTAGATTTAATATTCATGTTCCAATTATGCTTACACAGAAATACATATTTTAATACGCCTAATATATTTTAAATGATAGTGGTTTTCTTAAAATATCGCAAACTGAAGCTGATTTCATATTGCTTATAGGCAGTTTCTACAGTTATCCTACCCTTCAGTTACTATTTTACTAAAAGTATAATTAAATGCGTCTGTGTATACTAACCTTTTGACAGTGCATCGATAGAGAGTGTGCGATTGAAGATGTGATCGCCGGATCATTGTGAATCAGCTGTTGATCCTTCTGTCACCCTCGACTTGTCAGCAGTTAATAATGTCACTCACAGTCACAAATAATACCACCGAGAATAAATAACGATGACGTCAAGGTTCATACTACTAGTTCAAAACCTTTAGTAAGGAGCACATTCAAGTAGTGCGAGTCTTAAAACTTGTGGTTTATCATCTGTTGTTCATCTTCCGTTTAATGCAAAAAGAGTTTGTAAATATTTAGATTTAAATTTCGAAGTTTTTAAGTTATTTTAGTCGGTTAGAATTGTCTTGTTTACCGCAATCATTATTACATACGAATGCAATCAAAATATTATTGAAGCTGAATAATTTTACTTTCTGCGCCGTAATCTACTTAGAAAAAAGTCCAGTAGTTTTTTTAAAGTTCAATAAAGAAACGAGTGATTACAATGCTAGCCTCATACAACACTGAAGTAGAAGCTTGGTGTTAGGAAACTGTTTATTAACTTGTCTAACGCGTCTATAATATATCTATCACCAAAAATAACTGTATGATTTTAGAAGTTGTGATTGGTTGAAAATATACGTTGAACTAATTGCTACGGAAAAATTTGTTTGAGATAATAATAATTATTATTACTTTTTGTCATACATCATTATTTTAATATTGCGGTTTAGTTTGATATGATTTATTTATTTATTGAAACGTGTCTTTTATTATAAAGAAGTAAATAAATTTGAATTAAGAGACACGTTTTTAAAGATATAAATTTGCGGAATATAAAACATTGGAAACGATTATTATTCCTATAATTTTCAAAAAGTGATAGAACTATTTTCATTTATTTCAGTCCATGAAAGTGTAACTCGGATCAAATTATTTATTTGAATGTAATTCAGGTTTATACGTCATTTATTACAAACAAATTATCTTTAGAATTTCTGGACAATTATAATTTACATGTAAATATTATTATTAAATATTATGTACACATAAATCAATATGTCTTATTTTATTTTATTATGCGTCATTTGGTATATATATTTTTTAGTTACTTTTATATTACTTTTATGTTACGTAATATATTCATCTCATAAATATTTCTGATCTATTTATTATAAAAGAAAGTAAATGATACATGTAATTTACTACTAAATTATGTCAATAGAATATCCGAAATATTATTTGTAATTATATCGATACAAAAACAATTTGTTATATGATCCTACAATGTATAATTTTTAATTTAATAAAAACTAGTTTACTAATGTACAATTAATGCCTTGTGTTGGTGTGTATAGATGTATGTGGGTGTGTAGATGTGTGTGTGTGTGTGTGTGTTGGTGTATGTGTATATAGTTAGCACAAGTCATAACAAACAGTCATACTTCGATCATTTATGTATCTTACAACAATTCTATTTTTAATATGCGATTAATATTAGACACTATTCTGTATAGCATGACAGTTGCACAAAACATTTATTAGTGTAATTGCGTAATGTATAGAATATGATGAAAATATTTGAAAAATAAATTGATTTTGAATACATAATATATTCAGTAAGACAATTCAGAATATGACGTATATTTGTGTGATTAACCAAATTATGTGAAAGTAATACTTATAAATAATATTTAAATTAATATATATCTTTATTTGTAAAATAAGTATAATTTGATTTGATAATTTTAGCAATTTGATTTTTATTATACATATTGTATGATATTAGTTCATTAAGTAATATATTTTTGTATATTTATTTCAATATCGTTCATTTGAATAATTTAATGTTCTAAATTTTGACTATTATTAACATCAACTTACACGGTATAATATTATTAAATATTAATAATTGAAAATTGTTCTACTTTGAATTGTATATGATATAAAATTATTAATAGATAACAGCCATTATACTACAACAACTTTAACTGTAGTTTTATACTAATTTAATAATTGTTAGTTAAATAATTGTAAATAAAAAAATGTTCTTCTTCTTTCAACATATAAAAGTTAATGTTACATTATTAATCAATGATCTGATATCATATAAAATTCAAAGAGTAACAATTTTCCATTATTAATATTTAATAATATTATATCATGTACATTAATTATT
This sequence comes from Invenusta paracnida, assembly GCA_036023295.1. Classification (NCBI taxonomy): domain Eukaryota; kingdom Metazoa; phylum Platyhelminthes; order Proseriata; family Coelogynoporidae; genus Invenusta; species Invenusta paracnida. The sequence continues at coordinate 9,440 of JAYRBW010113381.1, forward strand.
TTACAGTATAATACACATAAAGATGTGTTGAAAATAACAATAATTTGTATTATTTAAATGTTGCTTAAGAGATGTTTTTACTTTTAACTAAGCAAAAATAAATATAAAGAAAATCAAAAATAATGTTCCAGTAAAATACGATTTGGTTTAAATATTCGTTCGAATAAAATTACCATCTCCTAAAATGTAAGCCAAAATAAAAATCTTGTTAACATGTAAAAATATTTTGCGCAAATAATCTTTGTTGGAGGATCGGAAAAATTCTCCAAGAAAACTTTTCAAATTGTGACATAAAAAGAGCTTACTAATAGGATTAAGTACTTGCAGAAATGATGTAGTTTCAAATTGTACATTTTCGCATGTGTTTAGGTAGTTAGACTTAAATAACTATTTATAGCGGAATCTATTTAGAGGAAAATATAAACCTCTACGTTGACATAAGTCACATATTTTGTAAATGCATATTTGATTGACTTTGTATTTTGCAAGTTAGAATAATCAATATATATACATAAAAAAATAAATAGCTATATATATATAACTACAAACTGATAGTTACATATTGTATGAAAATCGTCGTATACAACATTTATACTAGATATTACATGTTTGAAAAACTATACAGCTGTGTTCAAAAACGCATGAGTTTTATGCGAAAGTCTATCAAATATTTACATGTTTTCTCTAATTAATTTAAATAGTTTTTCATTGTAAAAAGTATATTGACATTGTATTTATCGGAAAACTTTTCAGAAATGTAAGTCATGCTAAGGTCACTGTTTAACATGTTTGAAAATTAAAAGTCGCCCACAATACTAATTGATATACGTTTTAAACTACAATAGAAGTTTAAATACACTAAAGAATTATTTTAGAAATATAAAATGACTTTCATATTATATTTCAAATGCATGTTTTCATATTGATTATTAGTATTATTGGGCAACGAGCAGGATTAAACATATTAAATTCTTTATAAATTAAATATAAAATGAATGAAAAGCTTATTAATTTCATAAATTTATATTACTCAGATAAATAATTGTATTTCTTTTTTTATGAAGCTCTCTAACCGCATGTCCAAATACATTTGATTATATGCGAATAGTATGTTTGTGTATTAAAACAGCATACAAAGGGATAAACGTACCTTTACAAATCCCGCCAAATCTCTTAAAGTTGAATACCTACATAGGTATATAATGTTAGATCTTGAAACCATGACAATTAATAGTACCTACATGACTGCACTTTAGTGGGTAATACGCTCAAAGTTCTTTTCAGGTTGAGTCAATTGTGTGGAAATGTGAACATAAACATACATATAGTGTGCAACAACATAAAAAATCGATATAATGATGAAAGAATACACTCAACTGTGATAACAACCACAATAGGGTCAGATTGGGGCATTGAATGATGAATCAATTGTAACTTGTCTCCTTTTTATATACCTATGTGTAAATAAATGCATATAAACTTATATCTTTAATGTATACTTCAATGAAACTGTTATAATTAATACTAACAATTCAAATATTTTTAGTTTTAGAAGATAGAATTATATTTTATTATTTATTTATTTCAATTGTTCTAAAAACTTTTCACAAAATATATTTCGGAATAAAAACGTAAACCATATTATTGTGGCATTATTTAAAAGCCTACCTGATATAACCCACCTGATGATTTACTCACAAAAATTGATAATAATTGCTAGTGCCTAATATATTAACCGTTAATATAAATAAAATAATTTGTCAGAGATTTAAGATAGAATTTTAAAGATAGTTTATTTTGAAATTTAAATGTGTTTAGTTAACGTCCATGAGAAAATTCTAGAAATATTTAATACAAAATTAGGTTCCAGAAATAATTAGCAATAAACTAGACAATATATTTGTTCCAGAATAGACGAATCAAAATTTGTATAATATTTACTATTTTTACATATTCTACTATAAATACTATTGCCAAAAGAAATGAATAATATATAAAAAATAATACTATTTTTTATATTTTATAGCAATTATTCAACTAACACAAATAAATTATACATTTTGTGTGTCGAAGCAAATATCTAACGATTATTATACCATGAAATACATTCTCAATGTAGGGGAACATTTTATATTAATTTAAAAAAACTTCCTTTTCAAAAATTTCATAAGATAAATGTAATGAAATTTTTACGTTTTGAAGAATTTTTTTAATCGTTTTAAAGAAATCTAAATGTGGTCTAGTCCAGTGGAATATTTTAATGTTATTTGAAGAATGTATGATCTATAATTATGTGACAAGTATAGATTGCTCATAACGCACGAGTAGGTATCTGTATTTTTCAAAAGTATTGTAAGGAATAGTCATACTGAATACTCAATGAAATAAGAAAAACATAATAATAATTCATAAATAAGTATTAGTTTTTCGTTATTTATTGGTAATTACACGCACATCAAGAAAAATTAATAATATTGATATTTGTATAAATATTATGCATACATTACATACATGTAATTTGCTTATGAATCGGTGATTTAAATAGACATAAAAGCTTTAAAATCTAAAGATGAGTAAATAGTGTACACAGAAAATTATAATACAACAACAGGTCGACTACGAGTAGGTCGATATTTATAATATTAAGAACATTTCTAATGGAGTAACAAAAGCTTCAAAACATAAAAAGTATTATTATAATAAAATAATCAATAATGGAAAGATACTTTATTACATATATGATGTTTTCATTCGTCTATTTATTGGCATATTTGGGCTAACATGTTATAGCAAGAATCGTGATTCAAATAATAATGAATAGATAGCTGGTTAATTTCTTAGTGATGAGATGCCTTTCTTTTTAAAAATAGAGTCTCTATATACTAAATTTATCCATTGATGTTTTTTTCTAAGGACATCATAAGAAGACATCTTTAAAACATTCGAGTTATAATCGTAAAATGTTAATGTTTTTGAATTTTATTTTATTTTATAGTAAGTTAAGCATGTATAATACAAGTAGCATACACTGCTTGTATACTAGGGTGTATCTGTATTTCCCATAAGTTACAACGACTTTTTATAAAAAGAACAAATTTAAGTAAATAGTTATTTCCAAACTTTATTTACACATCAAAACAATTATTGTAATCAATGAACATGTACATAAAACAGCATAGTAGCTCATAGTCTTTTCGGATGCACAAAAAATTAATCATATGGATCAAACTTGCAGGCCTCCCAGTTCAACACACAATAGCATTCGTTGAAACGTTCGTTCACTGATTTTTCGAAGAGTTTCCTTTGGAAATCGCGCCAACTCATCTTGAATAATGACTTTCAGGTCTTCTTTGTCTTGTGCTTTCCTTGCTACAATTCTGGGCTTTATGAGATCTCAAAAGGCGTTATTGCAGGACGTAAGGTCAGGGCTACGTGCTGGCCAAGGAGTCAGTCCAAATTTGCCAACCCAACGATCCTGAAAGGTGTTCGTTAAGAAATTACGAGTTGCTATGGTGGTATGTGCTGGAGATATACCATCTTGTTGGAAATATGCTGATAATAAGATCTGTCTTGCCTGAAAAGCTGGAATAAACTCATATCTTAACATCTGAATATAACTAGCTGCTGTAACACCACCTTCCAAGAAAAAGGGTCCAATAATATAATCAGCAGACATGGCGACCCATACCATTACTGTTGGTGGGTGTTGTTTAACTTGTTCCCAGAAGTGAGGGTTTTGTTTTGACCACATTGAAACACGAACTTGGCCTTTGCCTTCTGCATAAACGGCACATTCATCTGTAAAGAACAGTCTTCGTTTTCTTTGAGGTCTGTCGTACTTTTGTAGGATAGCCGTGCAGCAGTTTACTCGATTTTCGTGATCAGCTTGACTAAGAAATTGAACCTTTGTTGGCTTCCAATTTTTATATCCCAAGTCTTTCGTCAACACTCTGTGTAATGTTGTTTTGGGAATATTCAACTCATCACAGCGACGCTGGATAAATTGTTTCTACAGAAGTATTGTCGGTGCTAATAATTAGAAAGCAATCATGTTTACTTTCGAAAAAACATTCATATTCACTCCGGCAATCCAATTGTTTATAACATTTTTAAGGGTTTATTATGTTTAATAGATATTCTTGATCAAATGAAGTGGAACATCAACTAAATTAAGTAATCTATGTATATAGATACATAAAAATATGAATTATACATTTTATTAGACTGCAAATGTATAAATGTTGCGATCAAATTTCACCAAATATTTAATAGTTCTTGTCGATATTAAACTGTTACAAATATGACAGTTCGTTTGAGCATACTATACAACTAAAACACTTGAAGATAAGAAATATTTACTGTATAAGAATTATATAATAAATAACTGTATGCATGTCTGTATGAAATCACATAAACATTCGTGGTATTCAGTTCTAAAAAATCATTACAGTGTCATTAAGGCATGCTTGTCTTTGCAAAATTCCTTTACTTTATCATTTAACTTTATTATTAAATTGCATTCATTGTGTTATACATTATAGATTTCATATAACAACGTATATAAGTTTGAAATCAATCCTCTTATAATAATGAATCACTAGATAAATCAATGATTCGCTTTTTCAAACTAATGAATATAGTTGGCATATTGAGTGAGTATGTTCAATATGTATCTTATTAAAATGTTCAGTTCTTGTAGCTATATTAATTGAAGTCATAACTGGTAAACACATATACATATACTTTAGTGAATTTAATATGTTTAATAATACATATCTTATAGTTTGCCATAAACTATTATATATATGTATATGATAGTTATATTGCATATGTATATTTTTAATAATTTTCTAATAAATTTAAAATGTTTATAAAACAGTCGAGGGAAATTATTAGACAATTTGTAACATTTGATATATTTTAAACTAATCAAAAATGTGAATTGTAAAATATTAAATAATTCAAATGTTTCAATTGTTTAAACAAGCTATTTAAAATGTACCTTTAATTCAATCATAATGATACGATTATCTCGTACTTAATTTCATATTAAACAGTCTATATTGCATTAACTGTTATTGGTTTACGACTGTGTACCTCACCAATATTGCAATATTCTGTCATTATATATGACTTCCTGTACATCCTGTATATCAAAACATTCATTTATTATTAATTATATTATATTTACTATATGTATATATATACAATAAAAATATATTTCATTACTATACAAAGTGTTATAATAAATTCTGTCAATTTAATTTAAATATATTAATATAAGAAATTTTATTACCTAAATTTGCAGTCCGTTAATTTGATTTCATATTTTATGTACATATGTAGGTCAAATTTGGTCAAAATATTTATACTCTTTCTATCCAATAAAATTTTGATTCATATTTATTTGATGTACACATCTATGTCAAATTTAGACGGATATGCCTCTGATCGGGGAATATTCTTGCAGAAACGAGTTACAAAATTCTAATTTGTTTATATTTAAAAACAACTTATTTTACATTAACGAATTCTGTAATGAAGCAAGGGATTATCAAACTGAAAAAAAAGTGTAAACCAAAAGAAAATCTTTCACAGAAAATATAACTAAATCAAACTCAACAGTAAACAATAAAAGTCATTGAAAGCATTAACAATCTTGTGTATATTTCAAAAATACATTTACGGTATACATTTATCTTTAAATGTGTGAAATAATATTTCTACATAGATTTACGTAATATTGTGTTTTAGAAGCGGTTTCAAAAAATATATATCACAAATTGTCTGAAAGCAGAAAAAACTATAATATTTAACAACTAATATATTAGTGAGTAACATTTTATAAATAAAAAAGTATTATTGGTAAATATTTCAAATATAACGCCTAAAAAGTAAGTAAAATACGTATGTACAATTATTCTTAACATACATTGACATTTATGGTTAGATATTTCTTAATTTAAAATTAAGAATAAATAAATAAATGAATATATATATTACGAATATTTTCATAATATAAAATTAAAAAGCGTGGGAAAAAATAAGTTTACACAATAAAAAAAATTATTGAATTAATACTTAAATCAAATAATACAACAAAATACTTCGGAGCTATTAAAATATTACGCATCTTAGTAAGTTAACATGAAAATACATAGTAACATGAACAATAACACAACAGGTATTCGATAAAACGATCGAATATATGAATATCTGTACATCTCCAGCTTTCAGTCTATTTTAATGAAAATTATGTAGGAATAAAAATAAATCGGAAGCAATAAAAAAAATTTTCACATTTCTACAAAAATATTCTTTACATAAAATGATAAATGTGCTTTAATAATTACTCGTATTTGGTACTATTGAACGATATTAACTTTATTGAAATATCTAACCCAAAATAAAAAAATTTAAATAAAAGTTTCATTGCACAAAAAAAATACATAAAAATATATAGTTTTAGATTGACGCAGTCCAAATGAAAATATTGAAAATGAAGAGCATTGAAGAAGCTTATATAGGCATGTGTATAAAGAGTGGAAAAGAGACAAATAACAATTATTAGTTGTATGTATATAACTATGTATATAAGACAAATGAAATTCATAATAAACTCCAATAGTTTTGCGTTGAGATTTTCGGTTATAATGGAATAATATGATATTGAGAAAGAAAATCGGTATTTGAAAGCTTTTGCATTCAGATAATTTTTTTAATAAAATAGTTTATTACAAAAATATTTTACATATTGATTTTTTTTATATTTTAGAGTAATTGTTGATGAACGATTCAAATTTAAAGAATTACAAAAAATATATATAACAAAATATATTCAAAACCGAAAAGTCGTTGCCAGATAACGGATAATTTTTTTAAATATATATTAATTAATAAAATATATTTATTACTACTGATTTGTTAATAGTAGTACAAAACTACAATTAATATATATATTTAAAATATAGAAGAAAAAATTTAATCATATTTTGAATCTATTATTTGCTCACAATTATTTTTTTAATAGCGATTATGCCATGCATTTATTTATAAACAATATTAATCATTTTCGTCATATCTTGTACTTAATTTTTATTATCTTTGAATTGATCAGTCAAAGAAAACTTGGTATGCAACGATGGTTGCGTGGTCTAATTTTCCCGGCAACTGTTTGATACTGCGGGCCACATGTTGTTGCATGTTTTCCCGCTCAGCAGCGGTCGACTTGGCTCGGTAGAGTCGGCGCTGTTCCAAGAGAGTGCGCTTTTCCGCTGAATTTTGACGTGCTTTATCGAGCAGTCCACGGCAGAGATCAGCAGCACCGAAGGGAGTGGTCTGGCTCCCAGTCAGAGGGGGTGGTGGAGGACGAGAGATCTCTAGCTCGTGCCAGACCCGTTCCATTTCCTTTAGGTGGAGGGAAAGAAATAAAAGGTTTTAAAAGATACTTAGATAATACTGGAAATATTCACCGGTACCAACTAGTGAAAAAATACAACATGAGTTGAATACCTACCAATGAAAACCGATTCTTTTATTCCATGCTAAATTGCATCCAAATTCAGATTTGTTTCATTCCAATCTAATTAAAATCCTCACTCCATTCTACTATGTAATTATGAAAAATATGTTATTTTAAGTTTGTTATGAAAAACTTTATACATAGCATGAACGAAATTCAATTATGAAATTCCATTTAGTTGGCATTCTAAGTAAAGAAACATCTTTAAATATGGATAAACAATCTTATAAAGATTACAGTAGACATATGATGACTCATGTAATTTTAACAAACCCGCGAGAAATCGGAATAAACTAAAGAAATAAAAATCAAAAATCAGCAAAAATATTTAAAAATTTAAAAATTAATTTAATTTTCACAAAATTGATTATTGACTATTTCATTACTTTTTAATGTCTTCCTATAGAAATTAATCTTTTCATTGTGTACTATAAGGCTTACCAAAGAAAGTCTATGAATTAATGCATATTACGACTTGAAATAAAGTATACGATTGCAATCCAATGATAGTTCTCTATAATCATGAGACTGTACAAGTGATATACAACGAAACATAGGTCCAAATTTATGTATTTTTAATTTAAAATATTTTAGCTTTCAGTTCCCATTGACAGTTGACTAATAATTAATTAATAGACACCACCTGCTACTATACAAATACTGTCTCAACTTCTGGAGAATATTACACGTGTGTATATAGCCTTGACATTGCTCAGCAGAATAAATATTTACAAATTTAACATTAATAAAGGTTTCATGTGCAGTATTCGTTTAGTCAACTTGCTTAAATAAATGTATTTTATAACATTTAAATGTGAAAGGAAGAAAGAAAAAAAATCAGTTTTAAAATCGGTATTTTTGATTTTTGGTCTAATTCAAAGGTCACAATATAC